>OMNN01097692.1:0-10198 GCA_900302755.1 Chromis chromis
CACACAAAACACTTTGGTAAAACAAGTATTAATTTATTTGTTCTTTATGCTGCATGTTTAAAGAACATCTTTTTTTCTTTTACAGTAAAAATAAATAACAAATAAGCCAATCTATCATATAGATATATAGCATTTCCTTCTTGGATACAAAACGTAGAACATGCAGACTGACATACAAGACAAGGAAACTGTGGGAAAAGCATGGTATAACTGGCACTTTGGTCATCTGACAGTGAGCTCATCAACATGGCCACTGAAGAGCACCCGGGCTCAGTTTGACCTCCTCCTCCTCCTCCACGACACTAAACCACAAGATGACACTGAATATTTCCCACAATCATACTTTATCAATAACTCAAAAAAGAAAAAAAACAAACAGAGAATCAAGAAAAACGACTGTTGCAAGGCTAAACTGCTCTATCATTGCATCTGTTTTTATCTCCATGTAGCTCACTAGCATTACCTCCTACTCTTTCCCTCCTACTACATCTTGGCCTTGCCCTAGCGACCCCATTGGAGCCAGAGACCCTCTAATTCCATCGCTTATCTGCCCTTGAGGGACAGAGAGAGCTCGAAGAAAATGATGTGAAAATTGAAAAGAGGACAGTGGTTTAAAAAAAAGAAGTATTTTTCCATTAGAGCTCCTGTGGTATCTTGAGAAAACTGCTAAGGGAGGACGAGTGGATGCCTATATTCGGTAGCTTCCTCCTTCTCCTTCCTGCTCGCTCATCATACTTCCATTTTGCAGCCTCACCAATAACAATTCCTCATAGATTTTGCCTTTTTAGCCAACTCCTCTATCGCTTCTCAATCAGTTGGGTCTGTCAGTCTTAAATTATCTCCTGCTTTCTCTGGCTCCAAACTCTCTCATTGCTCTCTTTAGTGTGTTTACAAGTCAGCCAATTTGCACCTCGCCTGTCCATTTGGCGTCGGTTACCGATGAGTCAAACAAGTGAAAAACCTACTGACGTATTTGTCTTTTGCAGTGTTGACAGCTTGTGAATCCATGCATCCTCATTTATACACACACACATTCACGCAGACAGATGCCCGTCACAGCCAGAGCCGCTCCATGTGCTCATGTGTTCAGTTCACTGCAGTCAGACTCTTGAGTCACACAATGGCAATCTGCTACTTTGTTGGTGGAATTTTTGTTTTTGACTCGTTTTGTCCCACAGTTGTTAAAACTGATATTGCTTTCAGTGTAAGCACCTTAAAGATCCTTCATTTTAAAACACATTCTGCAAGAAGTGCAAAGACAAGCATGATTCAGGAAATATTCAATGTATCTTTATATATCAAGAGCTTCATCTGCATTCAAAGTCAACAATCATTACACATTATTATATCAATATGTCACAGAAAGACATCTAAAAAACCAAAATCTCTGGCTTCCTGACAAGAAGCATTCGTTCCCTGTGGTTGTCGCAAAACAACAGAAAATGGTGGATGGCATGAGTTGGATGGATAAGAACAACTACTGATGGTTTATTACTAATCTCCTGCAGGTTGCTGCTTCTACTGCCAGCACTGTCCTTCGTTGTGTCTGTTTACTGCTTCTTCTCTTATTGCTGCATGAACACCCCCCTTTTCTCTCTAAAAAATCTCCTCCTCTTTTGTCACTCTTTGTTCTGCAATGACGTCCCTGCATCACTCATTCTTTCCTATTTCTCACCCTCCCGACTTCACAGTGTGTTTTCTTCTCTTCGCATGGTGCTCTGTCCTGTAGAAGCACAAGCCTTCACAGTTTTCCTGGATCAAGATGAAAATGATTGTGCAGTCTGGACACTCACAGAATAAATACCTATTTACATGACACTTTAAGTGGTTACAGTATTGTCATTACTGTGCACGGATTCTAACAGTAATTGTTGTATTTGTATAGCAACCAGTTAATTGGATGCACTAGTAGCACTAACTAAGTTGAGGTGACAAAATTGACAACATCATTAACAACTGCTATCAAACTGTGTTCATATTAGTGATGGACTCAGCCCTCATAGCCCTGATTGCAGGGAATCATAACATGACATCGTACAGGTAAGACACAGAAAGCCATACCTGCAGAGCATTTGTAGAGATATATGAACTTACTGAAGAACTCTTAGCAGCCCTGTAAAGTGTTAAGCCCTGTAGGTGGTAGATTCAGAATCTAACCGTCCCCCTATCTCCCTCGCTGTGGCTTGAGGATTTGCGTACAGCAAAATGGGCAAAGGGGGGTCAGAGAGTCTAACAGGGATCTTCACAGCCTTTAAAACAGGCTGGAAGGGGATGGGAATGGTACTAAGAGTCAGATTCAACCGAATAGCAGGTGGAGGTTGAAGCAAAGGGTGAGGACAGAGAGGGCTAGTAGTGAAAGGTAAGATGGCGATGAGGATCTGGGAGAGGAGGAAGATGGAGTCAGATCGAAGTCAGGTGGACATTCGAGCTCAAAGCACCTCAGGGTGACACCTGAGTCTTCGTTGCCATAGTTTGCCCAATACTCTTCAGGGTCAAGTTTGGGCAGCGCCAGCTCTTCCTCTCCCAGCTCATACTTGACTACAGAGGTGGTCGTGGATGGGCCTTTCCCGTACAAACCGGCCTTGACAGTCTCTGAGGCTTTTTCGAAGACACCTTTTGTGGATGACTGGGGCTTGTTCTTGTGGAACCACCAACGGGTCTTGGTGCTGAAGGTGGTGGTGGTGGAGCCGGCGATGGAGCCAGGATCGGGCAGGGGGCAGAGGGCGAAGTCCATCTCACGAAGGAAGCGGAGGTCCTGGCCTCGGCGGGTGGAAGGGGAGGAGCAGATGACCTCGGATGAAGAGACGCGGGCCTCACGGAACCACTCCCACAGGGCACGGGCCTCACAGCCACAGGACCAGGGGTTGGCGTTGAGCCGGAGGAACTCAATGCCCTGGGTGTCACGCAGGGTCTGGCTGGGCAGCTCGGCCAGGGAGTTATTGAAGAGGAAAAGCATGGTCAGGCGGCCGAGGTCGCGGAAGGCGCGGCGGTTCACCTGGCGGATGCGGTTGTCGTGGAGGAGAAGACGATCAAGGTTGACCAGCCCACGGAACACGTTCTCTGAGAGGGTGCGGATACGGTTGCCATGCAGGAACAGCTGGCTCAAGTTGATGAGGTCAGAAAAGATATCATCCTGCAGGAAGTGAAGATTATTCTCCTGTAACAGAAGAAAAAAGCAGAAAGGGTTTAGCATGAGGAGATCAGACACATTGTATTTAATTTGTAATATTTGTAACTGGGCATGTGATGCTGTGTGTGAAGGTACATGTGTGGGTGGCTCTATGTGTGCGTGAGGAGCTGTGTGTCAGTGAGTCTGTCTGTATGATTCTCCAGCGCCCCTACCTGCAGGTAGAGGAACTGCAGGCTGTACAGCTTGTGGAAGATGTCATGGGGCAGGGCGGTGAGCTTGCAGCGGTGCATGTGGAGGCTCTGGAGCTTCTCAAGGCCACGGAAGGCTCCCCCCTCCAGCCTGTGGAGGTTAGGGTTGTCCCCCAGGTCCAACTCCTCCAAGTCCCTCAGCTCACTGAAGGCCCCAGCCTCAATCCACGTGATGTTGTTAGCGAACAGCCACAGAACCTGATGCAGAAAAAACATATTCAGGAAATTAAATGGTTATCATACTTTTCAGTGTGATCCAACTTTAAAGTTTTTTGGGGGGAAATATGCAGAAAAAACTCTAAAACAGGTTCAAATTGCAAATACTGCTCTCCACGTTCCCTCTTACCTGAGTTCCGAAGCCAAAAGAGCCAACTCTAAGCTCCATGATCCGGTTGTTCTGGAGGAACACGCGCTGCGACTCGTAGGGCACTCCGACCGGGACGGCGGTGAAGTTCTGCGCCTGGCAGCTCACAGTCATGGGCGTCGGGTAGCACACGCACAGGTGCGGGCACGCCGATGCCGGACTTGGCTTGCCGAGGACCAGCCACACCACCAGCCAGAGGGAGAGACCGCCTGGAGGAGAGAGAGGAGGGAGAGAGGTAAGCGGGAGCTGTCCGACGTGCTGAAATCATCCAGTACAACAGCCTGACAGGTCCAAACGGCTAAATATTTGCGCTCATTTTGTGTTAAATGGTCAAATGCATGATTATTTTGCTTTCATTGCTGGTATTTTAGCCGAAGTTACATCTCTAAAATAACAGGATGGACACATTACAGCCTTATCTATCCACCGTAGCTGAAGTTTACGCCTCAGCAGTGCACCATTACGCACAGCATTATCACTAAAGTGTTTAGTTAAAACATAGCAAAGATTTCATAGATTTAATTTTAAAAAGCTCGTAATATCTTTACTGAACACAGTGCTCATGCAATGTGAACATTATAAACCATAAAACAACTAAGTGTCTGACAGAACTTCCAAGTTTCCTCTCGATTTTGTATCATCCATCCAATCATGTAGACTTTCCATGTCCGGTGTTCCATTTAGTATAACTCAAGATGAAAAACTTAGAAATTGTTGCACAAGTTCTACTAAAAAACAGTGTTAACTATCAGTGGGATCCACCGGCTATCCAAAACCAAAGAAGCCAGAGAGAGAAACTTACTTTTGCAGTTGCGCATGATGGAGCATCGTCGGCTCCGAGAAATAGGAGAAGTTTCCATCCTGAACCAAAGCCCAAAGCGAGTTAGCCTGAGAAGGTAGTAAAGCCTGCTATCTCCGCTGATGCCCTGGTTCCCGAGTCGGAGCGACTGAGAGTGTGCCTGGTGGTGGCTACCAGTGTCCCATATATACTCAAGCATCCCGTTATTGCCTACGGCAGTGGGCACCGTGGAATCTCCTACGTCACCGATCGGGGTCATGAAAGAGTGAGGGCGGTAAGAAACGGAAAGGGGAGGGGCCGACCGTAGGGGATTCTCTTGGATAGCTTGTACGCGCGTAAAAGGCTGGTTGGAGACGTGCGCTCATACTCGGTGAGAGGAGGAGACTTTTTCTCGACGTACATTGGAACGAAAAGGGAGGGGGGAGGGAGCCAAGGCATGGAGCCCGGTAATGATGACTGGGCTCTGTGGAGGAGCGGAGGACGGGTAGGAGAAAAGCGCATAGCTCGTTTCCTGGCTGGTGCGCTCAGAGACCGTTATGGGCAGCTTCCGGCGCGCTGCAGCCAGACAGAAACGCACAGAAAAAAAGGAGGTTTAGATGGTTCTGAGTTAGTAAAGGAGGATGCCCCCGAATTATGATTCAAACACAAGGGAGAAAGCAGTGCCAGAAAGAGGAGAGTCACTCAAAACAGCCTTGATTGAGTAGTATTTGTTGTGGAGGTGATGCTCCAGTCATGCTGTTTGTACAGTAATTATAGCTGCTGACATAATTGTAGATGATGAAGATGTGAAATGGCATTAATTAGTTAAAGGAGACAGGAGTGGACTCATGAAAGTGGTGTTTCTTTTACTATTTAGGTACATTTGGATACTTTAAACAAAATCGGAGCTATGGAGATGTGAAATGGAGTTGTCAAATGTAAATCCTTTCATTTATTGTGGCTTAATTCTCTGTTTTAGTTCAAATACTGTTAATTATGTCCATGAATGGGGTGGAACTGGCCAGTAATGAATCCAGAGAGTAGAAGGAGAGCGAAACACAGCAGATGCCTGAATATGCATATCACTTCAAGACTGCTTTGCTGTGTCTGTGCCTCAAGCTGTCTCCACTTGTGTTCACCCATCAGCTGTAAGATAGCAGGACAGCATCAGTTGTGACACAGTGCGATGAATTATACTCTCATTTTACTTTCATATTCGATCAAATCAGTTTATAACAGAATGTAGTTTACCATATGAGGGATATAAACCCCTGTACATTTTAATACACAGTGCAAAAGTCATTTTAGGAAACTATTAAAAGAGAATTTTATGCCATTGTGTGCAATTTTGAAATAATACAAGACATGATAAATGTAGATTAAAGCTTACGTTGTTAAAAAAAAAAAATCTGGGACAATACAATGGAATACTGTAATGTTCAAAAACTGTAAAAACAAAGGCAATAACAGCAAATGTCTGTAAAAGAATGACATTTTCACTGATTGAATACAGAAAACAGTGTATTTGTACTGTCGTACACTTAAAAGAATCATTTACTTATTGTAAAAATTAGATTTTTTTTAAAGTGCACATTATTTACAGTTTTGGTCCGTTTTTTTTTTTTGTTGTTGTTTTTTTACAGTCAACGTGTGATTTAATACTTTTGTCTGTGATTTTACTAGATATCATCTGCAATTTAATGAAACAGGAAATCGGTAAAATAACAATAAATTGTTTCAACAATTAGTTAAAAACTGCTAAAGAAAAAATCATTTTTTACACTGTAACAATATAGTGTTAGAATATATTTGTAATTTAAGAAAATAGGGAAAATCTGTAAAACAATAGTTTAAAAAAAAAAAACATTTATTTCAATTCCCAATATAAATAGTTTATTTTCAAATAATAGCAAATATCTGTAAAATAACGATCTTTTTTGCTGATTTAAACACAGTAAAAACAGTGTCATTTTATGGTCAAACAGTCTAAAAGAAGTTTTGGCCTGTTTCTTTATGGTTAACATGTAAATTGTAATATGTAATTAAATTGTAATTAAAATGTAAAAACTTTTCTTTCTCTGTGATTTTACTAGTTATTATCTGTAATTTAACACAACAGAGAAAATCAGTAAAATTGTTAAAATAATTAGTTTAAAACTGTTAAAAATTGTTCTTTTTTTTTACAGTGTGAGAATATAAAAGACAAACATGCAATGAGAAATCATAGCTACATTGAACAGGATGAACTTAATAAGATCGAATGTCTTATGCAAGCTTTTAGGGTCTCCAGATCGGTGCTCTTTTTATGTATGTGTTTCCTTTCCCGTTTCCTTTCACTAAATGTATGATTCAGTTCTTCTTTAAATGTTTATTGATTTTGATTTAGGAGAGTCTGGACTTTTAGATACTTTGAGCCGTGCTTGTAAAATGAACTTGAACTTTTTTAGCATGGTCTCTAAAGGGCGCTTTTTTAGTGTAATCTTATGCAAGCAACACTTCGAAAATAATAGGAAAACAGCCTTCACAGTGAGGCAGCAGTAATACGAGCGGCTCTAGAATAGATCACAGTCGACCTTGGAAAATAATTCTAGCTATTTCTTTTATTTTATGTGAGTCTGTCATTGAAAAAAATAATTTGCTGCTCAGTCCGAGAGCAACAGAAGCACACCCATTCATAGAAACCCACAGGCGGCTCAACAGATGAGTGTATGAGGGAGGAAATAGTCACACATAAGGGCATGTGCACGGCTGCATATACAGAACACACACACACACACTACTGTACACACGTTTTGCATGAAGCCAACTGAGCCACAGGCGTGATAAACAAATGAGTAACCGAGGGGATCCATTACACGGTGTGTCTTGTTGTTCCCTCACACCTCCTGCTTTCTCCTTATCTGGACTTGTGGACACACACAAGCTTTGGTGCCCACTGGCCATCCGGGACCGACATCTCACAGTCTTCCCCTTCTCGCACACCCACAGTGCCAGCTGTGCAAGTGTCCGTACATGTGTGTTTGTTCGTATGCCTGCCTGCCTGGGCAAACTTTGTCTAAATGCCACCACGGCGTGTCAGTCAACCAGTGTTGTGCCAGTCACCCACACAGCAGGTTCACAGCACTGTGTGGGCACCGTCTCCTCAATGAGTGTGACGATCGCTACGTAGTTGTTTGTGCAATCCCCACACAGAAACAAACCGAGGCTTCCCCGGCCCGTGCCCACTCCTGCACATCTGTCCGCCTGTCTATCTGTCCACCTGCAGCTTTTGTCTTTCTCCATTTTCCATCCTGCCTCTACTTTATTCGCTCTGCTGCTGGGCTTTGATCCAGCATTAGTTACCAAAAGAGGAGTGCGTCACTGCACCTACTAGCTCGGTGTGTTGTTATCTTGTACTCTGTGGTGCGAGACGCCCCGAAATAAACTGATTTCACTTTCAATCAGCTGATCAAAAACAGCCTCGGAGGCTATGGAGCAGGTGTGGCTGCGCAAATTCACTTTCTGTGTGACGCCAGCACTTGTCACACTGATAGCGGGTCAGAATGGATGTCAGAGAGGGCGGCATAATGCTACAGTAGAGGTGTGTCTGTTGCCACGGTAACAACACGCAATCCATCTGTTGTCAGGATTGTGTTGAAGATATTAAACATAGGTGTTATTCTTTGTGTCAGCACCTGTCTTCACAGTTCACGCCAGCTTAAAAACTCTTGATTTTCTTCTCCTTATGTGGAGTTTTGCTTTGTTAAGGGACTTTAGGTTTATCTCACAAGGAAACCTACTAAGAAGCCTGAGTTTGCATGCACAGCTCGTACCCTCACTGTAACTGTGTCCCATAGGCCCACACTAATGAGGACAGGAGGAAAGAGGACGTGAGCACATGAGTGGTTACAATAGAAAGTGTGATGTGCATGAGGACTTGAAGACATTGACGGCACACAAAACAAAGGAAGCCAGGAAATGCACTTCTTGAAGGTGACTCAACATGTCATATTGTTTTGTAGCAAACCAGACCGTTGCTCACTGTCACGGTCTGTCCGTCTTTCACATTCACACAAGCATTAGCATCTTCTGTCCAATTGTCACAGACAAAGACGCTCGTGTTATTCTGCTATTCTTCCCTGTCTCTTGCTCACCTCCCCTCCTCTCCTACATCGCTTTTCTCTTTGTCTTCCACTGCTCCCTCCCTTTCTTCCTTTTTTTAAATTTTTTTTATGCCAGTGTCTTTCATTTGTTCGGTCCCTTGGCGTCACCACTTCCGCTTAACCATATACTGCTGCTGTCTTTCTTTCCACACACTGGCACACACTCTGCAGCACAATGGATACTGGAGTGGCATGTAATTAGCTTCTTCTTCTTATAAGGCAACTTGTTTTTGAGGGTTTCTAACATACAAGGCACCACTTCAGGGAAGACGTCATTGCTTTTGTGATATTACTTTTACAAGTTGTACTTTGTCGTTCCTTAAGACAATGTTAAAACTAGTTTATGGGCATTATGGAACATGTAGCATTAAATTACAGTGAAGCTTGAAACAAGTGTCTAAAACTCACAATATTTTGGCCTTTGTTGGAAGGATTTTGATCAATTTTGAATGCACAAATCCCCACTTTTACCAAATGTCATCACTTTTGTGATATCCTTTTTACCATTTTCTTAAAAGTTGCACTTTGTTGTTCCTCACATAAATGGTAATAAGTAAAGTGTTGTGATTTGTGGTCATTTTAAAAGAAACCCTGCTGCTAAATATATTAAATTATGTTGATGTTCTTATTAACGCAGGACAATTTAAGTGTTATATTAAGTGGCACCCAGCCAGTCTTCTCACATTTTCATCTTTGCACAACAAGCATAGTTTACTCATTACTACTCAGGCTGTGAAAATAGTTGTAAAATGTCTTTTGTGTGGCTCAGGAAGTCTCACAAAATAATGCTGATGATCTAAACACATATTAAAATCTAAATTTGGCTTCGGAAACTATTACTATTTGGCAAAACGTCTGTGTTACAAACTGCTAGTCTATGGGCATTAGGGGAATTGTAGCTTTCATTCTCAATAGCTTCACTAAAGTGGCTAAAACCCACAATGTTTTGGCTTCTATTGTCTTTAGCAAACGTCATCACATTTGTTATTTTTACCATTGTTTAAAAGTTGTATTTAGTTGTTCTGCTCAAAAATGGTAATAAGTGAGTATTGTATTGTGATTTGTAGTCATCTTAGAAGAAATAGTTGCACCTAAATACATGAATTCAAGCTGATGTACTATGTTATATTAAGTGGCACCCAGCCATTTTCAACAAGTGTAGTTTACCTCATCACTACTCAGGCCATGAAAACAATTGGATAACATTGTTTGTGGCTCAGGAAGTCTCAGAAAATAACCCTAATGAAGGGAGAAAGTGTTCATCTAAGTTTGGGTTTGAAAAAAAAAAAAACTATGTTACAAACTGTTAGTTTATGAGCATTATGGGAAATGTGGGATTCATTGTCAGTGAGGCTAAAACTCACAATATTTTGGTTTCCATTGGAAGAATTTTGACCAGATTTTATACATTTCCCCCAGGTTTAACCAGTGTTGGGCACGTTACTTTTAAAAAGTAATTAGTTATAGTTACTAGTTACTCCTCCCAAAAAGTAACTGAGTTAGTACCTGAATTACTCCACTATAAAAGTAACTAGT
>OMNN01097692.1:10218-22207 GCA_900302755.1 Chromis chromis
CACCGAGACATCTTTGACTCTGAAGGAGGCCACAAATACACTGCGACTCTGTGATGGTGAAGGAGGCCACCAAGACACTTATGACTCAAGCGGAGGCCACCAAGACTCCTATGACTGTGAAGGAGGCCACCAAGACTCCTATGACTGTGAAGGAGGCCACCAAGACTCCTATGACTGTGAAGGAGGCCACCAAGATATCTATGACACCTCTGAAGTAATTACAAGCTTCAGCGGCTGAGATTGGAAAGACTGTGCATATAGCAATTGTTACTTGGTTTATTTTCACATGCATATTAAATGGTGCAAATAAAATCAAAAGGTTTCCTTGCTAATGAATTTACCAACTAAAAGCCATGGCACCTTCACTTTTGTCTCATAAAAAAGACATTTAGCGCTGTATCTTATCAAACTGTCAGCCTGTCAACAAAACAATCTCATTTCATATGGTCCTCCGCAAAGTGTTAAGATTGTTGTCATTTCATTACAGATTAAAAACATACATATTTCAACAGCTCTCTACATGTTACTGCTGTAATTAGTTTTGCATAAGAATGTGTGTGTGAGAGAAAGAAGCCCGTTGGAATGAAAAGATCAAAAACCCCTTTTATTGTTTGTAATTAATTTTGCTCATGCCTCTGTATCACCACATCATGATATTATCAGGCGTCAGAAATGGGTAAAAGAAAAGTAATTTACGGAAAAGAAGAAACGGGTCTTTATTTTATTGAGACTCTTCGCTCCATTGATACGACTTTGATGTATTCAGCCAGTAATTTCATTGAACATTAATTGAATTGCGGTAAGGAATGAAGGTGCAGTGGGACAGAACAAAGCATATGAATAATATTTCAAGAGCTAATTATGTTTAAGGGCTATTATCTAACTGGACTTTCCAGTTGTTATTCAACCAAGTCAAATTAATTCTCCATGCAAATGTTGCTTCTGTCTCATGAAGAGTTAAAAAATAACCATAAATGAGGAAGATGTCATTCTTCTAGATTTCTATTCTGGACTCAGACTGATGTTGTGATCCTGCTAACTGCATGTGTTAGTGAAGTAAGTGTGTCTTAACAGTGAAAGATGATACTTTGCCATTGGTGTGGCAACAAGAAGTGCAACAGTATAATGTGTCACAGGATCCAAACTTAAACATTAGTTCAGCTTAATGCATGAGAAGCCGCTTAAACAGCACTTTTTTGTTGTAACAACAAAGGATCATTTGCAGCTACTGACAAGAATTGTGCTGATTTAATTGTTTGTGGTTCAGCTAAAAAGATC
Organism: Chromis chromis; assembly: GCA_900302755.1. Classification (NCBI taxonomy): domain Eukaryota; kingdom Metazoa; phylum Chordata; class Actinopteri; family Pomacentridae; genus Chromis; species Chromis chromis. The sequence continues at coordinate 11,497 of OMNN01097692.1, forward strand.
TTCTAGCTTAGTTTAAGTTGGAGGAGGTGACCAGAGCATGAGTAAATAGAAAAGCTGGTTTTGCAACACATTATGTAGATAACATTTATCTAATTGGGGGAAAAAAGAATTTAATGAAGCTGTTTGATATTGTAGACTGATATCTGTGTATAATGAAGCCAGAGTTTGCAGCTGTTTAGTTTGGCACAAGGACAGGAATCAAGGGTAAAAAAAAAACAAGCCTTGCTCTGAAATTTTTATGCTTTTATTTTGTCGGTATTAAACAAAGACAGAACGTGTTAATTAGTGAGCTTTAGAGGTACTAGTTGGCAGATCTGTTACCTTTGTGCAGAGCGAGGCTAACCGCTAAGCTAAATATGCAGACACAAGGGTGACTACAAAAACTTTGCTATATTCGAAACCTATTTTGAACTAATTTCTGCAAGGCAAAATAAACATAAGCAACAGTTTACCTATGATCCATTTGAAGCTGCTTCTGTGAAACTGTGGCACAAAACATGGGTTAATTCATTAATCAATTAATTGAGGGATGGACAATGGGGTCACAGGGAACACTTGACCTATTAAAATGATGCTACCGTGCAGGAAGGGTGTGTCCAAAGGGAAACTGAAAGAGAATTAAGGGATATTCAAATTCTAATTAGTCCTGTTTGGCCTGTTTACCACACTTAATGCGGTTTCAGTTTCATTTCAGCTTGCAAATGTGCAAAGTCTGCAAAGGAGATGTCATTATTGGTTATTTTCCATGCAGTGTGTCGGTGCAGCTTTAGCCCCTGACGTCCGACCAGACAGGCCCGGAGGCAGGAAACTTCCAGGGTCTCGCTTGCCAGGTTCTACCCCTCCCCTCTCCCTGCTAGCCTGGTGCAGGGAGGGGTGGCCTGGCCTTTATGAAAGTGAATGGATGAAGAAATCAAAACCTCAACAGGCCCTATTGTGCCACAGCATCAAAAGGAGCAGTGGCACGGCAGGAGCTTTGATCATGAGGCAAACACAGGAGGGGAACGGGGGCTGGTCTGGGGGAAGGAGGTGGAGGGGACACCCCGGCTCATGAGCTCATAAAAAGACAGTAACACACAGGTGCAGGCGTAAGAGTGTGCACACATAGACACTCATATTGTCGCATGAAGAACATGCGGCGCCGCTCTCTTTGATGCCCATCTGTGTTTGTACCTGAGGCAAAGTCACACGATTGCTCCGGTCGCGGCGCTGCAGTGTAATGTTTCACCGTGAATGCCTCTGAAGGCTGAATGGGAGTTCACCGCTGCTGGATTTTGGTAGGGTTTGCCATTGTGTTAGCCAAAACTGAGCACCACGCCCAGTCTGAAAAAGCACCTGAGAGATCCAGATCCTCAATGTAGCATACATGACAAAAAAAATGGAACTTTTTTCAGTATGAAACCTTGTTATTGTATTTTTATCAATCAGCTAAATGTACATTTTCACACTAATTTGCATGTAAAATCACTTTATTTTAGATGTTTTATTTTTTTTAAAGTGTTTGCACGAGATTGTGACAAGATTCTGTAAAAAAAAAACGTGAACTCAGCTGCGACCAACAGTCAAAAATTCTGAGAGTTTCCGGGTTAATCCTATTCAAAGTTAACCTTAACTATACATACTAGGAGCAGTGGGCTGCCGCGGTGCAGCGCCCAGGGAGCAGTCAGGGGTTAAGGGCCTTGCTCAAGGGCCCACAGTGGTGGTGACTGGGACAAGTGGTCGCTCTCACTTTCCCACCTCAACCTCTTGCCGGGGGCACTGATTACAAGTTCGCTTCACAAACCACTAGGCCACCACTGCCCCCAAAGACAAGGGATATTATTAGATTATTTTTTTAAATCAATTAAGAAATCAAATGGTTCAGACAGACTACATGGACTCAATTTAAGGATTTGGACATTTTCCGTAACCACCAACAGAGTCGGTGCTTCAAGAGCTCAATAATTACTTTCTCCACTGTGATTCCTCTTCATGGTATTTTTATTATATAGCTGCCTGTACAAGTGCAGCCTCTCCTGCCCCTTTAACACTGATGTGCCAGTCTGTGCCCAGATTTAGACCTACACTGTTTATATTACTCTTTGGCAAGTGACTGGATCAGGACAATCTGATCCCAACAAACCAAATGTAGGGCAAAGAGTCTGTTGACCCGCAGCATACATGGCAAAAAAAAAACTGCACATGTTAGCAAATTTTATATTTGGCTGTTAAAGCTAATGTGTCAGTTGATTGTTTTTCACTTGAAAATGTGTCATTCATGCTCAATATTGCAGATCTTTAGCACCAGCATTAAAAGGAAGCTAAAGCCATGTCTCCAACGGTGGTAAATCACAATTACTAAACATGCAAAATGATGGAAAAGAGATTTAAAGTGTAAAAATAAGCTTCATTCATTTACAGGAGTGCAGCGGAAATAAAATTTGAGCTGTTATGTAGACAACTGGATTAATTGGTTCTATCATTCACTTGACTGAAATCAAGGCACAGGGGTGTTTTCAGATCGCCTTTATGTTAATGTAAAAGCCTATTGTTAGCGTATCATGCATGTTAGCACACACTGGACACACAGATGCTGATGAAGTCATTATCTTTATAAATATTTAACCATAAACCAAAGTATTGGACAAAGCTGACCTGACCTGTTGGTTGAACTGCAGTAAAAGTCAAAAGGTCAAACTCATTATGGATCATCCTCTGGGAAACCGAGACTTCTGCTAATCCATAGTGTAGTTTAGAACTGCAACGATTTATCCATTCATCAGTTTGTTGTCAACTGTTAAATTATTCACCAACCATTTTCAAATTGAATAATTTGGGTATTTTTTCAAGAAAATAGTGATTATTTTCTGTTTTTTTCTTCCCTCTATAACAGTGAAGTGAATGTCTTTGGCTTGTGGACAACACATGACATTTTAGGACGTTATCTCGGGCATTTTTCACCATTTTCTGACATCTCATACACAACACAACTATTGAATTATTTGAGAAAATAATTACAATGAAAATATCTCACTGGATTAAGTGATAATTTTACCCTACCAATGGTGCTAGATAAAAAGTCAGACCATCTTCAAACTGAGTGTGATTCATCATCTGGGGATCATGAATGTCTGTACTAAGGTTTATCGCAATTCATCCAGTAGTTGCTGAGCTTTTCCCATTTAAACCAACCAACACATCAGAAGACACATACTGCTTGTGTGGCTACAGTACAACAACTTTCTTTTGACACAGATGTGAATCTATCTTTCAGAACACCAAATAGTTTCTGGACTTTTTTTGTTTCGTTTTTTTTACTCACTGTGGGCTCATTTTTCACTATAATAAAAAGTCCAGCACCTCTGCTGAAACAACACCGCGTACAGCCCTACACACACGTGGCATTTTGTTCTTTCATGTTTTTGGTTACAGTTAACCAACATTCCAGGAAAAACATATTCAAATTAGTAGCTGTGCATCCATCCATGAACATAACTTTACATATTTTTTTCCAGGTATGTATTCTCTTCCAGTCATTCAATCCTCAGCTTCTACAGAAATCCTGTTTAATTTGCAAAAACACTTCTTTGTAATGTGGTAACTGAGAGGTTGGAACACTTCTTTGTTTTGTGTAACTCTCTGTACCTTGAAACCACATTTGAAAACATGCTATCTTTAAAGAAAATTCATCAAAATGACGCAATTTTTTAGAAGCAGAAACCGTGAAAACAGAAAGAATCCATGGATTTTGAACTTTCTAGGAAAACTTAACCAATTCTAAGCTTTAAGTTGTTATATTTCATTAAAATCACTTTATTTTACATGTTTTGTTTAAAAATTGTGCCAAAAATAAAGAATGTGTACAAGATTCTGAAAAAAGAGAGAGTTTTCTGTTTAACTGCAGGCAGTGTACAAACAATTAGTCCATTAAGAAAACAATTGAATTGGTTCAGATAGACTACAGAGACTTATCTAAGGATTTGGCCATTTCCTGTAACCATCAACAAAGCTGATGACAGAAGACCTCAGCTGCAGCATTATCCACAATAATTACTTTCTCCAGCATGAAACCTTGTCTTGGTATTTTTATTAATTAGCAGCCTGTACAAGTGCAGCCTCTCCTGCCCTTTTTCACACTGATGTGCCAATCTGTGCCCACATTTAGGCCTAAACTGTTTATGTTACTCCGTACCAAGTCACTGGATCAGGACGACCTGATCCCAACACACCAAATGCGGGGCAAAGAGTCTGCTTGTATGCGACACCAAGGGGCGTATCACCAAAACTGAAAGGTAGTCTCAGAAAATGTTGATTTATTGCTTAAAAAATAAACATGCATGGCCTTTGAGCATGTGAAGAACTCTACATATATACTTTATTTGCATGCCTCCCACAGTAACCGTAAAAGGAAGCTAAAGTTTTCTCATTTCTTATCTTTTTATGCAACAGTCTGCTTCCCTTTTTCTATTCCAGCGACTGTCAAACATCCAGGGCTTCTTCTCATCAGCAGTGAATCTGACAAACTGTGGACAATAAAACCGAGCAGACAGGTTGATGACGTGGGATTTAAGCCATGCTGCTGTTCTTTCAAGCACACCGTTGCTTTAAAAAGGACATATAAGGGCGTATATTGCATATGAAATTCAGCGTGAAAGAAAAGATTAACTTTCCTTTGCATTCAAAGTGTTTATATACTGTTCACTCAGTGGCTTCCTGCTCGTAGTTGCATTTCTGTTTCTTTAAGGTAGTTTTCATCCTATTTTGACTTTGTGGTGTCTCGCAATCGTCCCCGCTGGGCGTCTCGTAGGCAGCAGAGACGGTGACAGGTTAACCTGCACTTGACCCACGTGTGCGTAGTTTGATTTACATCAAACTCAGCCCCAGCGATGACAGCCTCCCCTGCTTTCTGCACAGCCAGATTTTTTTAGAAAAGCATCTGTCTCGCAGTGTTGACTTACCAAAACCGGAGCCAATAAAAAATGTGGAACGTCGTCTGATAACGTGACACCTGGTAACCCTGGACTGGACTGGAGTGTTTGACCAGCACTGCGATATGCACTCGTATCACGTTTTATTTTAGGGGGTGTGTGCACGTACTCAAAGCAGATCAAAGCAGAAGAAACTGTGTTTTCCACTGTAGTTTTGCAGAAACCGGCTCCTTCAAGATGGAGCGTAAACAGTCTAAGGACTTCCAGAAACTGACCAGGTGACACAAGATCAAAGGAGGCTTCTGTTAATGATTCCACTGCAGAAACAAAGGGCCAAATACCTCAAGACAAATAAGACATTCTGTACCAGAGTGTGACCTATTTCCGTCCTGCTGTCACTTCACCTGACCAGCTCACATGTGGCAGAGTTCCCAGTGGAAAAAGATCAGAGTGGGAGGTGGACGTCCATCGACAAGCTGCTGGTCACCTTGCGACAGAGTGGTCAAACAGCGGAAAGTCACAGGCTATCTTAATCAAGTTAATTCTGTTTCCTGATAAGAGATTAAAGTGAGTGGACCTGCAGAGCACATAACAATGACCACTGCAGTCGCTCTATACTTCCTACCTGCAGTTTATTACATTAATTAAGCACCCTCTGTCCTCACATGTTTGATCTAGATAATCTTTCTGCAGTCTCAGAGTAGTTCGTTAGTGCGAGAATGTTTGTTTTTGATTAAATCTTTTATTTAAATGCTGCAAAAAGTTCACTTCAGCGGCCGCCTGTCTTGACATTATTGCTTTTCCACACATCAAAGACTCGCCTGTGTGTGTTTCGTGACGGTGGGTGTTTTTGCTCTCATGTGTTTGCGGTGGAAAACTGGACAGAACAAAATGCAAGGTCTATTTGCACACCAGCACAGTGTCGGTGAAGGACAAACACGGCTCATAAAAGTCAAGGTGTTCTGCTCGTTGTGGAACGTTTACGATAAACTTAATCATACTTCCCTAATCAGCTGAGAGGGGCCTTTGGAAATAGTTGGGCCAGGCCAGCATGGTCACACCCCCCGATGGTTGTTTGTGTGTCTGAGTGTGTGTAAATGTGTGTGTGTGTTCGTGTTTGCATGCGAATGTGGATGCGTGCATGCATGTGTGTGTGTTCTAGGGTCTTGGGCAAACAAAGGCAGGGGTCCTGTTGACGAACCAATTAAAAAGCAGGAAGAATGGGGGAGGACACGGCAGCCCAGCATGCTTTGCTCATCACTCAAATTGGAGATGGCAAGCGGAGTAAAAACAATCAGGATGTTATGAAGCGCTTTCGTGTTTTTGGGTACAGTTAACCATTTTTCCAAGAAACCCATAAGCAGATTACCAGCTGTGCATCCATCTATGGAAATAACTTTAATGATTTTATCAGTTATTTATTCACTTCCAGTCACTCGAGCCTCGACTTCCAGAGAAATCCTGTTTAACTTGTAAAAACACTTCCTTGTAATGTGGTAACTGAGAGGTTGGAACACATTTTCTTGTAGCAGATTTTGATGCCCGAATGCTTGTTTTTGTGTAACTCTCCGATCCCGAAACCAGATTTGAAAAAGATGTTGTTGTTTTTCCCCAAAAAAATCATCAACATGCTTGATCAGAGCCAGAAACAGAAAGAAAGAAAGAAACATGGTGTGATGCAACCCTAACTAACCCTAACCCTAACCCATTCCATTGGGACACTTGGCCAGTTCCAAGCTTTAAATTGTATTACTTTATTTTGGAAAAATCAACAAAACTAAACTGTTTGCACAAGATTCTGAAAAGATTCTACAAAAGAAAAAATCATGGAGTCATGACAAACACAGCTCAACTCACAGTTACGTGACAAATAAAAGAGTGTTAGGATGAACTGCAGGCAGTGTTTACAAAAAAAATAAGCAGAGCGGAGACGACAAGAGAGCCTTACAGGGAAATAAAACATACTTGATCAAAATAAAAAATGCATCTTGGTTTAACAATGATGTGCAGAGGAGCAAGTTGTTGATACATTCAGCATGGTAGAGTGAAAAATGCTTACTTTGCACAGGTTGTAAAAATGTAAGTCGTAAAATCTCTATAATATGTGCAGTTTTTCCAGTATTGGTAACACCATACTAGGTTCTGAGGGCTAATTTAAAAGCCTTACAATAATTTTTAAAAGACTTCATAGCAGCTTTCATGTTCACTTTCCTTTTTTAGTTATCAGTAAACGAGACACTCATTCTGAACAACATTATTGCTAGAAGACTCCGGTACAAAAATGCTGTCCTGAACATGATCATGCAGGAAAAGTTGATACTGGTTGGCTCGGTCCAAACTGTTAATGAGGCGGGATTTTCCAAAACATCTCAGAAGAACATGAATAGGAAATGAAGGGTACTTCCAGAGGGGGCTACTGAAAACGCAGGTGTGCATGAATTTCATCGGTACAAACACTAAAAAAGAAGCCACAGTGTTGCTGTTAAAGTAGTGATATCCTCAATTTGAGAGCGTTATCCCCACTGCAGGAACTTTCCCAGGTGCATTTTTAGTAAAACAAACACTTCACCTGCATTTTAGAAGCAAGGATCAGGGGCTAAATTTAGTCCCTGCTTGCTGGCTGGTCAAGTAGTAGCAAAAAACATATGTGCAGCATTTATACACTTAATAATCAAGCAGTGGATGATGTGAATCCCAATGTTATCAAGAATTTTTGTAGTAATGTGGTGATTTAGATGTTATTCCTTGGTGAAAAGAAAGAAAGAAACGGTGAGACAAAGGTTCAGAGGTGAGGATATGAAGAAGGATCGAAATAAAAAACCGGGGGAGGAAGGGGGAGGGGGGGGAAGCTTCTCTTCACAGGTGTTTCTTCCCTTTGAAGAGGGGATTCCTCCCTCGTCTTTAAGGATGAAAATAATTAACACCTTCACCGTTGCCATGTCGACGCGCGGTCTACCGGCTCGGCTCTCAGCTGTGAGCATTCCTGGCTGTAATTACCCAACAGTTCAAGGCCCCTCCGTAATTACAAACAATCCATCTGCACTTCCAATCCGAGAGAGGAGACGCGAGGAATGAGGAACAGAGAGTTCTCCGGCGTTTTACTTCCATGTTCCGTCTCGTAAAAGACGCCGCATAGTTCCGAAAGGTCACATATGTTCGACAGGGAGGAGTGGCAGGAAGATAGCTTTAACATGAAGAGACAATGAGCCTTTATTAATATCAGAGTGGGGGAAATTTTGCATTGTTGTAGCTGCATATATAGGAAGAATAGCAAAAAATAAACAAAAAATATACATAATGATTGGTTCTTCCATGTGTGGAGATTCAGATTCTGCAAATTCCTCTGAATGTGGAAAATAACAATATTGCACATATCAACTGGATCCTGTAATGAGTAGAAATACTAATACAGAAGCATGCACCGATTTTGTTAGTAAATACTGATATTGCACAGATTCTTGTATATGTAGAACAAATGATATTGCACAGGGTTTATAAATGTGCAAAATACTCTTATTGCACAGGTTTGAATGTGTTGCACCAAATAATAAAGTATGACAAGATACATTCACTTTTTCTCTTTATATGCTTCCCACTATACTCGTTTTCTCACCTTCCATTCAAAATTGGACTAAATAAAGCAACATAACAAGGGCATTGGTGGCCTAGTGGTTTGTGAAGCAAACTTGTAACCGGTGGGTCGCCGGTTCGAGCTGCTTGTCCCAGTCACCACCACTGTGGGCCCTTGAGCAAGGCCCTTAACCCCTGACTGCTCCCCGGGCGCTGCACCGCGGCAGCCCACTGCTCCTAGTATGTACAGTTAAGGTTAACTTTGAATAGGATGGGTCAATGCAGAGAAGGAATTTCCCCAAGGGGATCAATAAAGGTTAGATTATTATAACCAGGTATAACCAAAGTACCAAACCAAAGAATTACGAAAAGTTACACAGATTTTATCTATAATGCACCGATTTTGTTGGTTAAAAATACTGATATTGCACAGATTCTTGTATATGTAGCAAAATTGAAATTGTTTTTAAATGTGCAAAATATTCATAATGCACAGGTTTGAATGTGTTGCACCGAAGGAAGTATGACATTCGCTTTCTCTTTCAATCCTTCCCACTATACTCCCTTTCTCACCTTCTATTCAAAATTGGACCAAATAAAGCAACATAACCAGGTATAACCAAATTCCTCTGGATTTGTAAAATAAAAAAGTCTTTCATGAGTAGAAATACTGATAGAATAGTACTAATATTGCACAAATTATTATCTATATTGCACAGATTTGTTTGTAAGTACAGAAATGATATCGTACAGAGTTTTTAAATGTGCAAAATATTCATAATGCACAAATGTTGCACCAAATAAAATATGACAAGTATGACAACTACAAATACTCGTTTTCTCACCTTCCATTCAAAGTTGGACTAAATAAAGCTGCATAAAGCGACATTGTGTGTCTTCATTCATGTGCTGTATGTTGATAAAACCATCACTGTCACTACTGAGTCTTTACATCCAGCACAAAGTCCAAGAAGAAAACACCATAATTGTTTCTCTTCCTCTGCAGACATGCAAGAAGATGTGCTAATTGGCTGGTCCATGTGTATTCTCAGGTGTAATTGACATTCAGCAAATATACGTTTGGTAATTTTTCTTTCATTACCAAATGACGCCGTCCACATTCAATCATCAGGACTGATGAATATTTGAAGATGCAGCAGCCTGGTGATGACTTCACACGTGCCAATATTGACACGTGAGGCGGAAGCCTGGAATAACTGGACATGTTGCGTATAATTATTCAATAAACGCTCTGTGTTATCTTCGACAGGCACAGCTCCGGTTGGGGAAGTTGTGATTACAACGCAAAAGCTAACCAATTACAGCCGGAAGACGGGGAGTCTTGTATTTCAAACTGCTGAGCGTGCAAAGCCTATTGACATGCAATTAGTCGGGCCATCGTTAGGAGGCATTTCATCGCTGACGCTTCTCGATTAATTCTCATTACCTCCCAATTTATGTGTGTGTGTGTGTGTTTATGGGTGGTTTGGCAAGGATAAGACAAAGTGGAGAGCGACTTCAATGTGGAAGGTCATTATGCTAATCGGTATCATTACAGAAGGCCAACAGACCCAAATGGAGATTTTTTTATGGCCAAAGACCTCCTTGTTTTACCTCTGAAGTTTCTCAGATGCTGTTTGTTCTATTAAAGGGACATTTTACTAGTTTTTAACACGAGTTCACATGTCAGCTACTTCTGCTTTGCTGTGATATATTGTACACCGATCAGGCATATGTGGCATGATGACCACCTCAAAAATGGTCAAAAATGCTCTGAACCATTGGGCATGGACAAGAGGACCTCTCAGGGTGTCCTATGGGGTCTGGCACCAAGACGCTGGCAGTGGATCCTTTGGGTACTCTGGCTTGTGCAGTGGGGCCTCTGTCAATCCAACTTGTTCCACTGCATCCTGTTGATGCTTGATCAGAATGGGGTCTAGGAAGTTTGGAGGTCAAATCAACATCTTGGGCCATTGTCATGTTCCTCAAGATGTTCCTGATTGTTTGATGTTTTTGCCATGTGGTGGGGTGCATTTTCCCAGGGGTAGGCCAGTGACATTTGGGATTGCCATTTGCATGAGGGAGTGTGCTTGTTCTGGGACAATGTTTATTTGGGTGTCTAAGTCTCATCAACATGGATGTTAAAATCCAAGGTTTTCCAGCAGAACACCACATAGTACCAATATGATCAATATGATTCACTTCACCCGTCAGTGGTCATAATGTTGTGGCTGATC
>OMNN01097693.1:9525-58124 GCA_900302755.1 Chromis chromis
GTTTAGGTTTAGTAAACAATCATGGTTTGGTTTAAAATATGATGTTTTCACTACACGTTTGATGCTTTTCCTCCATTTTCTGGGTTACCATCTAATATACACCGATCACCCACAACATTATGACCACTGACAGGTGAAGTGAATAACATTGATCATATTGGTACTATGTGGTGTTCTGCTAGAAAATCTTGGATTTTGGCATCTGTGTTGATGAGACTTAGACATCCAAATAAACACTGTCCCAGAACAAGCGCATTCCCTCATGCAAATGGAAATCCCAAAATGTCACTGGCCTACCCCCACAGGAAAATGCACCCCACCACATGGCAACAACATCAAACAATCAGGAAATCTTGAGGAACATGACAATGTCCCAAGATATTGATTTGACCTCCAAACTTCCTAGACCCCATTCTGATCAAGCATCAACAGGATGCAGTGGAACAAGTTTGATTGACAGAGGCCCCACTGCACAACCCAGAGTACCCAAAGGACCCACTGCCATTGTCCTGATGCCAGACCCCATAGGACACCCTGAGAGGTCCTCTTGTCCATCCCCAATGGTTCAGAGCATTTTTGACCACACACGGGGGACCAACACAATATTAGGCAGGTGGTCATAATGTTATGCCTGATCGGTGTATATGATTGGTTCTTTAGGTTTGTTACATATGAAATCATGGATGTCTGAATTTGTATTTTTGAGACTGTCATTGGTACACTGCAGCTTCAAGGTAGAAATGCTCAGCCATGGCGTTGACTGCTCATTTTGTTCATGATGTGTCTTTTAGCATGTAAAATAACACCATACAGACATGTTAACAAGGTAAAAAAAAAGAACTGATTTTCACCAAACAAGATCATTAACTTTAATAACCTACAAACTACTCGATCTACCTGCTGTTTGTCAAAGCAGCACTACCGAGTACAAAGTATAGCTTGTATTAATTTCAACAGTCAAAACAAAGCTCCATATGCTCATTTTCCACTAAAAATTAGGTTGTCTTATTGGTATGTACAGTCACTTATTCTACAGGAGAGCATTTTCTCAGTCACTGTTGTGCTGTGAATTGTCATTGTTCAAGAGAATATCCAATAATAAAGGACTTAATTGATACTTATTTCAAAGCGACGCCTGTTGAAAGAATTTCTTAAGTTTAATCACCACCATTCAAGAGTTGTAATGAGGGAATTATGAAGAGTGAATTAACAAAAGCACACAATTATAGCTTACTGGAAGGAAGTATTTGAATTCCTTTGAGTTTTTTTTCTGACTGTTTTTTTTTCCCTCTGTGGTGCAGGTTACCTGTCAAAGCACAGCCATACTACACTCCCACGTATTCACCACCAATCTGCTGCTTCACTCACTTTGTCAGAGCGAATTCTAAGAACACGAATATGTTAGTGTTTAAAAATAAGTGCGGCAGAGTTTTTATTGATTGAAAATAATGTTGCCGATCTCATTACAGTGAAATGTGAAAGGGGTTCAGCAAAGTGATGTTTTCGCGTGTTGTTCGAGCCAGAAACAACAGAGTCAGAGTGCTTTGGCAGGAGGTTTTTTTTATTATTTATTGCCATTTCCATGACAGATTTTTGCCAATGAGATCTTTGTTACAGACGGCCAGGGAATTGTTGGACTGTAACTTGAGTTAACATGTCAGTCATATTTAATAATTTGCATCAGTGGGGTTATGTGAACTTTCCCCTAGCAGAATACAAACTTTGGCCATGAATAAAGAGAAATATTGGATGTCTAATGTGCCATGAAACAGCGCTCAGAAACTTCTGCGAATGCCATCAACAACACTGTGCTGCCCGCAGTGAGCTGATCAGCCAGAAATGTGAAAGAGGTGCCTCTTAGGTGCTGAAATTGAAATTCACAAGGTCATGTCAACATGTTTTACAAATTATTCAAAGATTTTTTTCACAAAATGTCATTTGTCATATTTATAAAGGGCCAAAATATCACGGTAAAAGCCCAGAAAGTTAAAGTTTTCCACTTAGCAGTTTCTAGCAGATCCGAGTTTTCTGTTACTGAGGTTTGTGGCCAAAATGAATCAATTTACAGTGACTTTTCAAAGAAATAACACTAGAATGTGTACAGATTGTAAAGCCCTTTGAGGCAAGTAAATAAAACCGACTTGACTACAACAACACTAAGGCCCTGTCTATACGTACATGAGTATTGTTTATAACAGCTTTTTCTATGCATTTTGGCCTTTTGTCAACATGCAAACACAGTTTTGGATCATTCAGGAGATATTCAGAAACCTGGTTTGCACTGTTGATGTAAAGGCAGGGAAAAGAGAGTTTTGGCTTGTTGTCAGTGTGCCGTTATCTCCTTTGTTCACACAAGGCGATTCTGTGTAATCCTAGACGTGGCCAAAATAGCACCAGTGCTAACCTCGCTAACAAGGCATGTTTACACATTAAATGTACAGTTACTCTTCCACTACAGTATATTGAGGAACAGAAGCGTCAGAATAATTCCACACATATGATTTCCTCCTTTGTCAACGCACCATTGTTGGTATCTGGTAATAGCTTTTTTTCAGGCTTCTAATTGGCCAACATGGCTTTAGGTTAGGGTAATTTCGGCACCTGCTGGTTGTTCTTGACAGCACTTAAGATGTGTTTTTGCATTTTTCTGTGGATGGAAAAAAATTTGAGAACAAAGGAGTAATACAATACAATGGATTACGATAAGATACGATTTACTTCACCATCTCTGTGGAGAAATTTGTCTTGGACTTAAGTGCTGCTCACATGTAGCTGCCTCTATTCCATGTCACAACCCCAAAGTGCACATGTTGCTCATTACATTACACATATTTCACATATTACATATATTTTGGGAAAGATTAAGGAAGCAAACTTGTTTCTACCTTTACAAGGATGATTGTGGAGTTTGTGCTCAGAATATACCGTATAGGTACGACCTACTGCACATGTATGGAAAGGAGTCCTCCAAGTGGACTCCTGCAGACTAGAAAATTAGTATAATAACAACAATTAGGCAGCAGTGGGTGTCCGCAGCTGTCCTTGTGCACGTCCACAAGGTAGTATAATCAAGGTTTACCACCGCGGCTCCACTGATGGCGCAGTGCATGCGAATTGTTCAAAGAGCTGCTGTATAGCTACACTTATACTAATCAGTGAAACTGCCTACACCAGGCCTGTGAGCAAGTGGTGCATATGTGCTGCGGAAATCCACAAATGCAAATGTATAAATAGATCAGTCTTCTATAAAGTGTCCAAAAATTGAAGATATAACAATCCCAAAACTAGAGCTCACCTTCTTGTTTTGGCTCAACCCTATACCTGCTGGTGTAGACAGTCAGAAAAATACATTTAACAGCACATTTGCTTGACGAATGGTCCATAAACATTAGGTGTTCAGTGTAGGCATGGCGTAAGGCTGCATTTTTGTGTGACTTTAGCTCATTAAATGGTTCTAAATTTGGTTATTTTAGCTTCTGGTGTTGGTAAACTGGGCAAAATTGTTGTGAAAAAATTGTGAAGCCCTAGCACATCATTTAAATGTTTCAAATATTGTGACTTAACTTTAATTTGCCTCCAATCTTAATTGCAAGATAATAAAATGGAGGGACTTGTTCCATAGATTTTTATAACAGCCAAAGAGCTAATAAGACAGAACAAATAAAGTACAATGGAGTGCAATAAAAGCCTCCAATCAAAATCCCAACGAATTTAACAGATTTTAATAAGAATCCAAGAACAGAACTGTTAATTGCTGCAACATAACTATAGATTTAACAGATTTTGGTTTGTTTAATGACTTCTGACACTTCCTGATATGCTGTTCCAACAAAAGAATGAGCCTAACTTCATGTGAGAAGTTACCTTGTTGTAAAAATTCTTTCTAATAAGGCCCGACTCCTCCTACTCTGCCCTCGCCATTAGTTTTAACTCCCGTAGACATATTTACACCCAGTTACACTGTTTGATTTTTTTTGTGTGTGCATCTAATCAACACCAGAATCTCTGCAGAACAAGTGCAGCAGGTTCAAATTTTGAAGCATCCGGTTTTTACAGCCGCAAAGTGCGTCGCACAAGCACGACCACATCTAATGACTTGAGTTTCCTAACTGTGGAGTAACTGACTAACTGTAATTTATTATTAGCACATTTTTTATGTGCGGTTAATCATTTCAAGAGGGAGGAGGATTCTCGAGCTTCATCTGTGGCATTAATTAAGTGAAGTCGTTATGCTACTAATTAGCTGATCCTAAAAGGATTCTTGTATTATTGTAATTTATTATCAAAGTGACAATCAGCTGCTTTCACTTAAAAAGAAACCGTGCTGTTATAAAAACACAATCTAACTCCTAATCTGATATCGGTGCCTGACCTGTAATACAGTCACTCTCCACTCCTTAAAAATGACTTTTTCAAGCACAACTTGATGGAGTTTCTCTCTCAGTTGGTGTATTACAGTAATTTCCTTGACATCAGGTGTTGAGCAGATGCTCAGCTGCAGGTTGTGTATCTTTTGCCCTGTTGGATGAGGACAGAAATGTATTCAAAAATTGATAAGGTGGGGAGTCTTATCTGTAGCTCAGACAGTCTGTGAGCCCTTGTTAGATTAGCAGGGAGCCTCATTAAACAAGTTTTTTGTAGCTTTTTTTTCTCATGTTCTCCTTAAACTCCCAAGCTTTTTTTCTCAATAAGAGGTCTGTCAGCCTCCTCGTGTTCCTTTTATCCACATGTCAGTCTTTTGTCTCCTGCACCTTTTTGAAGGTTCATGTCGGCACCAGAGCCCTGGATTGTTTGAAGATTGTGTGTGTGGTTTAGATTGTTCTGACATAAGTTGCTGATTTAATGTCACTCTACACCTCAAGACTTTGTCATCTGGTGGATTTTTTGTTTCTTTTTTCCCCCCTCTCCTTTAAACTGGAAGTCTCTTTGAAGTGCATATGCTACTGATAATTGAAGCAATATAATCCACTGAAGATAATAAAGAGAGCCTCATTTAATGGATTCTGTTTTGAAGTGAAACGTCGTCACACTTACTGTTCTTGCATTGTTTTTTAATTTATCTGGGCGCTCACCTAAAGCTTGTTGAGAATTTTTCTTTGAATTATCCGTTGCTTTTGAAGCATTGATTCAAAACCACTGCAGGGTGTTGCAGAGTTACAGAATTGTCCATTAATTTAACATCAGTTCTACCTTTGACTCACACTGAAACAATAGTTTATTATTCAGTTTGTTCATTGACAGAAAATTACTGTTTTCATTGTAATTTATGTCATTTATCAAGCAAGAAATGCCAAACACTCACTGATTACAGCTTCTTAAATGTGAATTTCTGCTGAAGTCTTTGTACGTTAAATAGGCTTGTGTTTTAGACTGTGTTGAACAAAACAATTGGTTTTTGAGCATTAGTAAAGGCCGTTAATCACTATTTATGGCATTTTTGAGACTGAAAGATTAGAGAGTCTCAACTACAGAGTCTAGAGCCATGATAACAGCTCTATGAGGGTGGCACAATGGTGTTTTGAGCTAAATGCTAACATGTGCTTAGTTAGTATAATGTTTACCATGTTCACCATTTTATACTAGCATGTGAACATGCTACTATTTGATAATTAGCCCTAAACACAAAGCATAGCTGGAGCTTGAGATTATTAATGAGCATGTAGAGCAATAATCAAAGAGAATAAATTATTATTGTTGGTAAAAACCATCTATTACATACTATTATACTACTTTTTTTCTGCGCCTTCTACCTTAAAATCTACAACAATGACATAAAATACTACTTTACTTGACTATAATACCCTACACCATTATTATTTATGGAGAATAACTCAATTAATGTAATAATAAAGCTAAACACTACATTTTTGTCTCCTGGGCCACAACCACCCTGAAATATGAAATATGGACTAAATAAAACAACATTGCACTGCCTTATTAGACACTAATTGAAACATGCTGAGCAAAAGTACAGACATAAAAACTGCATACAGTACATAAAATACATAATTCACTGTGTCACAAAAATGCAAAGGCACAATAAGTCATGCATGCATGCACTTAAGCACAGAATTGCAATAGCAAGATAGCAACAGGTGACAGCAAAGTACACAGCAGAGACAGACTGAGGGCAGCAAGGTGCAATTGATTTTTAGTGCTGACAGAGCTAAGTCCTAATTAACTGTTTCCACTGTGGGAAGTTCTTTAGCTTTGCAGGAATTCGGTCACGGATCACCAAAGTTACGACAATTCATCCTGAGGGGGACATGAATGTCTGTACCAAGTTTTCTTCCAGGCCTTAGAGTAACTGTTGAGGTATTCAGTGAAGGTATAGACTTTTCCCTCGTGCTAGATTTAAAAAAAAAAAAATCAATATATCATCCAAGTTAGTAGGATTCATCCTCTGGGGACCATGAACAGCTGGACAAAACTTCATGGCTGTTTGTTGTTCAGATACTACTGAATGGACTAAACATACATTGTCATCTTTAGTATTATAATTAATTGTTTCCTGGTCTGCTTTAACATTCAAACCATGTGTGATTCATAGCTTCTTAAACTTTAAGTGTTGGCAAATATTCAGATTTGTTGACCATTGTTAACTTTTTACTTGAACATAATCTTCTCTTTTATACTATTAATTAACCAAAAAAACTGCCATGCTGAAGTGCTAAAATCAAATGACCAATTATTTTCAATTATAACAAAGCCTTGGGGTGTGAAATGACCCTTGAATAATGTAATATCAAGTTGCAGTCAAAGAAATAATAAGCTACAACTTGGGACAAAGAGAGAAAACTACTGGTGTTGAACTTCAATTAACCGTCTTCTTGTGTCCCGATCACAGGTGAGAAGGTGACCATGTTCCCTGTTGTGGACATCGACCAGAATGATATTGTGGATACTAACGGAGCAGGCGATTCCTTTGTGGGAGGTACGGCATTATCGTCGACACAGCTTGATTTCTGTGTACATTCCCAATTAACCTTTGGTACCGACCGACTACGTAACGCGGTAACGACTCCAGATTTTATGAGCGTGGCATTTACCCCGCTGTTTTTACTCTGTATTAGCTGATCATAGCGCCACATAAAACAGCCATCTTTTGGGTCCTGTTGATGATTAAACAGCACTGTCCCTGTTTCAAGGAGCCATTAGCGCCTGGTTCATTTTAATCCCAACTGTTTCCCCAAACTATTTCGGAGGTGATGGATAGTTACAGGTTGACCTCTGCTCTTCTTGTCTACCCAGGATTCCTCTCAGCGTTGGTCCAAGAGCATCCGTTGGAGGAGTGCATCCGGGCCGGACACTACGCCGCCAACGTCATCATCAAACGGGTCGGATGCACCTTCCCAGAGAAGCCAGATTTTCACTGATGCATCCGAACGTTGCACATCGGTCTTATCCGCACAAAATACTTGTATATGTATGCTTCAGGAATTTATGTACATTTTTTTTTTCTATTTACAGTGACTGACTGCATGGGACTAATTGCTGCAGCTTGACTATTTGATCAAGCTCCAATAAGCAGCTCAGATGTTTTAATACACTTCAAATAATTACTACTATAAAATATTGGAATAATATGTTTATGTATAAAGAAATATTTCACTGACAATTTGTCTTTTGCTCATCAGAAACTGAATGCCTACAGGCCTGAAAAGATGGTGGACATTAGAGTTAAACACTATGTCCCAGTATCACCTCATCATTGCTCTGATCCGATCATTGCTTTGCTAGAGGTTGTGTCTTCATTGATTTATCCGGAACATGCTAAAAAAATAATCAATTGCTGAGAAGTGCATTATCTTGCAGGTGTGAAAAGTTTCTCTGGATACATTGCCTATAAAAGGTATTCACCCCTCTTGGAAGTTTTCCCCCCTTATTGCTTTTAAACGCCGAATCATGGTCAATATAATTTGGAATTTACAACAACAAACTCTTTAATGTCAAAGTTAAAACAGATTCCTGCATAATAATGTCTATTAATTAAAAATACGTGATTGCATAAGTATTCACCCCCTATAAGTCAGTATTTAGTAGATATAGCATCTTTGGCCACAATTAAAGCATCGAGCCTGTTTGGATAAGTCTTAACCAGCCTTGCACATCTGGACACTGTAGTTACCTCATTCTTCTTTGCAAAACTGCTCAAGCTCTGTCAAGTTACACAGGGATTGTAAGTGAGCAGTCCGTCTCAAGTCAAGCCACAAATTCTCAGTTGGATTGACATCTGGGCTCTGACTGGGCCACTCCAGAACATTCACCTTGTTGTATTTAAACAATTTCTGTGTAGCTTTGACTGTATGCTTCGGGTTATTGTCTTGCTGGAAAACAAGTTTTCTCCCAAGTCACAGTTTTCTTGCAGACTGCATCTGGTTGTTCTCCAAGGTTTCCCATTACTCTCCTACATTCATTCAACCCTCTACCTTTACAAGCCTTCCAGAGCCTGTTGCCAAGAAGCGTCATGATGCTGCCACCACCATGCTTCACAGTGGGGATGATGTGCTTGTGAAGATGTGCAGTTTTTGGTCTCCGCCAAATATAGTGTATAGTCTGATGGCCAAAGGACCTTCTTCTATTTCACTTTAGAGTTTCTCACATGCCTTCTGACAAACTCTAGTTGAGATTTAATATGAGCTTTTTCAACAGTGGCTTACTCTTTGCCACCCTCCCATGAAGCTTTGCCAGGCAACAGTTGTTGTATGCACAGTCTGTCCCATCTCAGCCGCTGAAGCTTGTAACTCCTTCAGAGGAATCATAGTTGTCTTGGTGGCCTCCCTCACCAGTTCCTTTCTTGCACAGTCACTCAGTTTTTGAGAACAACCTGCTCTAGACAGATTTACGCATGTGCCATATTTGTTCCATTTCTTAATGATGGATTTAGCTGTACTCCAAGGGACATTCAGTGAGTTGGAAATTTTCTTGTATCCATTCCCAGACTTGTGCTTCACTGCTGATGATTCACTGCACTCGGATGATCTATATTTCACCTGTGTTGAATTAGGTGAGTCCATTTACAGAGGGTCACTACTTATGCAATCACTTATTTTATATTTTTAATTAATTGACATTACTCTGAAGAAATCTACATTTTTTGTACATTTTTGTCCAAAAAGCAAAAATTAAATTGACCATAAATGGTGAAGAGCAATAAAAGAGTAAAACATCTGAGGGGGGTGAGTAGCTCCTTACTTGAATCGAGTCATTGCTAATATATATATGTATATATATATATATATATCAACTTCTCAAATTATCCCTGCTGTATAACTGTACTATGCACTTCTCCATTGTTGATCTATGCTTAATATTTTTCAGTTACTGCCTTGCCAGTAAATTGCTATTTACACTTCTTCATTTGGAGCTTCTGCGTGACGATGAGACAATAGTGACACAGAAGTGGTGAATTAAGTAGTGTAAACTCTGAGTGCCAAGCAGCGAGCTACAAACTTTTCCGAGCCATCTTTCATGCCTGCAGGGGGTGAGTTTTGTGATACTGTAAAGCATAAAATACACTACATTTTCCGTTCAGCCTATTCGTTTAATATTAAGCTGTTAATGCTGCAGACATCATACATGGGGCATTGTTACAGATACATTTGAATTTCCAGAAGTGACAATTTCAAGAAGACGTAGTTGGAAGGAATGTTTTTTTGTTATTATACAAATAAATCATTATCAAACTCATCCTATCATGACAGTGATGTACCAAAACAAAGACGGTTTTGACATTTAAGAATTGTTTAACCAAAGGTTGTTTTCAGAAGTGTGGTTTTCAGAGGGCATGCAAGGATTGTGCCTGCATTTTGTGTTTTCCTTTACAGAAATATACACATTTCCACTATAAATTGATGCAGTAAGGGCACAAATTGGTGCAGAAAAGTCAAAATTTCCTAAGGGAAGGACACCCAGACCTCAGCAAAGTGTGTCCCACCGCCAATCTACACCCATAGGTGATGTTTATTTGAGAGCAACCAAAAAGACAACACAAAAGTAACGTTATAACCGGCAGAGTTTGCGAATTTCCGCATTATTTAATCTAGCAGAAGCACTCTCGTGCTAATCACTTTTGGACAGCTCAGCACCCTCCATTATGGGCCTGGTGTCCTGGCTCTGCTCAGTCGCCCCCACTCATGCTCGCTGGGTCCTAACTGGACTCTTGGGGTCTGGAGCTGCACTGCAGGGCTACAGGAGATCATTTTTCTCAGTTTAAGGGATTAGTGGTTGCTCTTCGCTGCGATCATTAGAGGGACCTGAAAATTAGGCTGATCCTTCGTACCCAGCTGTGCCGTCGCTGGGGGTTGGAGACGAGGATCAGAGGGAGGCCCCTCCCCTGCCACCCCCCACTCCCACTCACTGTGGGCCAGCAGAAGTGTTGGCCAGCGTCTCAAGTGTTTTGTGGAAAATAATTCAACACTCGTCTGTTCTACAAAGAAGTGTGATTGAGAATAACATTTTTTTTGTTCCCCTCGAACAACCTGTTACATCATATTGTCTGTTTTTATTCTCTTTGAGCAGATCAGGAGGAATTTCAGCATTTGCACTCGCCTGCACAAGAGCTCTGTTTCCTGTAATGAGGCATAGTTTATGCATTTATGCTAATTGGGGCCATCTAGGTGAAAACATTCTCCAGCCAAAATGTTATTAACAACTTTGAGACACTTTTTTTTTCATCAGCATTTTTTAAGGTTTCACACAGATGCGCTTTGAAAAGGACCACATTTCTGATTGGGCAAGATCACACTCCATGGCAGCTGGTTCATTTGCTTCTCAAGATGACAGATGGCAAAACACAAACACAAAAAGAGGGAGCCATGATTAAGTAATGAGAATGCCTGCCACAATAAGGAAACTACTAAACATACTTTTCTCACTTTTCCTGGTAAACTTTTGCCTCACTCGATGAATGCAAAGAGGTGGAAAAACAAACATTAAAACTGTGCATTTAATTTACATTTACAATATTATGTGTTTCGTAGCGAGCCGCGTGCCTTTTGAAAATGTTTTAACGTTGGTTTTATTGTGCAGCAGCAATCTACAAAATCTCCTTTCATTTACAGCTAAACACACAGTGAAGCAGAGAGAGGCAAAAACTTGACTTGGTGACATTGGAATACAAAAGTGGGGTTTGCGAATAGAATCTATGTTTTATTGAATGCAGGCAAAGGAGTAACTGGGGCCCTGGCCAGTGTTTTGCCCCGCAGATGGGCAGCAGTGTTTGTGAACACCAGTGTGGCAGTTGGCAGGGATTGAGGAGGGGGATGGGCAGATTGCAATGGCACATGCTCCAATTCAAATTATCCCTGGACCCATGCAGCAGTGGAGGACCTGCTGGGGCCCAGGGTGGCATTCATTATAACCAGACACAGGCAGGTTTTGGTCAGCGCCTCCATCATGACACCAGAGCATCAAATCCGAACACTTCTTTTTAGTCACCTGCTTTCACTCATTTTTTTCCCCTCTCCTCTCCAACATCACCTAAATGAAACGGCATTCTATTTGCACACTATTTACCGCAAATTATCAGTAAGTAGATTAAAATAAATGCCGAGCACTGAATGGCAGGAAGATGCTGAATGATATAATGGGGCGAATGCACGCAGGTCAATAGAAAACATCAAGGTCATCAAGGTAATGAGAGGAGCGTCTGATGAAGATGCGATATAATGGCAAATTGACAAGACCATTAACACGTGGATTAAATGAATGCAAATCAAATTACGCATCAAATGTGTCTTTTTACAGGGGCTAAATGTTTTCATTTGAGATCTTTTTAAAAAGCTGCTTGTACAGTACTGTGTGTGTTTATAATCTGATGGGAAGTTACCAATTATCTCTCTAATTACATCCGTATTACTGCATGAAAAATGAGCTTTCTGGCATTTCTAATGCTGCTAAAGAGTTGGTGAATGAGCGAGGGGAGTGCAAATCTAAAAACTGAAAATTTAATGATCTACATTATTGCTAGCAACTATTGCTCTTCCTTGGGCTTGGTGAAGTTAATTAACAGATTAGGGTGTTAGTGTATAATATCCCTCACGGCCATGGGTGGTAATATTGGCCAGTGAGAGAAATAGCTCAATTTGAAAAGGGGTCTGGATATATGTGTCCAAATCAATCACTTTTTTTTTTTAGCATATCTGCTGCACATCAATGGGAGTTTAAAATGCCCATAGGGTATTGGGATGTTAATAGGACATAAAATGTTCTGTAGCCTGCCGAGGATAATCCACTAGAAACATGAGGAAGAGAAAAAAAATGTTCCTCTTGGCTCATCACTGGACGTGTTGATGGAGGGGGGAAAAAGTGAAATTGACAATATCATTGTAGGAGCGCACTAAAGGGGCGACGGTCCGCTCCACTACACTGAAGTAGGGATGTCTACAGTGGAAGAAGAAGAAGGGGGAGGGTACCACTTTGTCACAGGCTGCTATGTAGATTAACCTTTCAATTAGTTGTTATCAGGTCCTCTCCATGTCTCGGCGCAAGCTTTTCAGCCTTCCGTTTGCAGAAGATCAAAAAAAAAAAAAAAAAATCTCCCACGAAAAAACCGCTCGGATATGTCGCTTCACATTTCTCCTTCGACGTTTTTCCCCGATAATGAAGAGGAGTATCCGAAGGGGGGGACAAAACTTGAAGAGGTAAACTAAACCAGCAAAAATATTTACGGTAGCCTGTGTGCCCTCTTTCTTTTTCTTGCACTCTCTCCCTCTCTCTCTCTCCCTCTCCTCTCTCTTTCCTACTAGTTATATATGTTCATCCTTGCATGAAACTTGGCGTTAATTTGTTGTTTCTCGCCCTCAGCGGCGGCGGTGGCGGCAGATTTGTGTTACAAAACGGTGTAAAAGAAAAAAGAAAAAGACCAAGCTAAAGGGGCTGTGTTGTCTAATATAATGTAGGAAAATGAGAGCGGAGAAATGGGAGCTAAAAAGAAACTAGCGATACATAATTGAGAAGCGGTGATGAAGGAGCTACTTCTCCCAGCAGTCGTGTTAACTTGTATTCCCCCCTGAACGCCTTTTCTCCCCTCCGGGTCTCACTATTTGTCCTCGTTGGAGATATTTGATAGTTAATGGTGATAAAGAGGTCATGCCATCATCGCACGGCGCAACACGGGACGGTAATCATTTTTTTCTCGCTGGCGGATGTAAAAACCGAGCTACTTTATTATTTTTTATTTTTTTAAAGCAGCATTTATCGTCAGTTTAAATGTGAAATATCGGGAGAATTTACGGCTCCTCTCGGGGAAATAATGAAAAGAGAGGAGGAAGATAAAGAGGAGGGAAAAGGCGATAGCATAGACACATTTTTTCTGTGCCTGTCTTGAATATGCTACCTGGAATTAATAATAATAATTTAAAGAACATAAATATAACGCTATAAAATACCATGTGTGCCACTTTAAATCAACGCAGCAGCCTTTGCAGGTTTCTTTTTTTCATAATGCAAACAAATGATAGATTTAACAAACAGCCAATTAAAGTCTAAAATGATCCAAATCACTTTCAAGTGTAACCAACTGTTTCAAGGAGGAATCTAAGTAAAGGTGGGCCGGTGTTAAACGCGCCGCGAACGGGGTTAAATACGCGTCCCGTTTAATTACCCCACCGCCGGTTTGTGCCCGTTATGGTGTGTTTATAAGTTAATAATAACCGGCGGAGTCGGTTGGAGCAGTAAGTTGAGATATTACGAGTGTTGGAGGTGAACGCTATCGATTCATCACTAGAGGCACCTTAAGAGGCGGGTCAATGGAGGGAAGTGACAGATCACACAGCCAGTGGCGTGCCGCTCAGACCCAGCTCATACATAAAGATTGACATGTGCTTTATCAAACCAGAAATCGGATCTTGTCTTTACAGCCAATATTGAAGTTGCTAGGGAGGGCACATTAGTGTAGGTAAGGTTTAATGAGACTCCATTGGATTGTAATCAGCGTCATGTCGGATTCATGTAAACTACAACATTGTAACAAAATGGCGACTGTTTAGGTGACATCAGTAATGCTGGCAACGCTGTCATTTATCTGCTCAACTCAGCGGAACACAACTCCGGCTGTACTTATTACCGGGCGCTTTCGTCGGTAAACGGCTTCGGCGGCGGCTTTGCGGTCGTGGCTCGGACGTGTAGCAGCAGCTGTCAGGGAGTGAGTATCGATTATCTGTGTGTCATTAGGAAAAGAGAGCGAGAGAGAGAGAAAAAAAAAGAAGCTCGCGCTGATCAGTTTGTCGCCGTCGAGCTGTCAAAAGTCTCGTGCGGACAGCTAACGGTTAAACTTTACGTCTTTTTTTTCGTGTGTTTTCTGCGTTTTACACGACAAATTTAAGGAATTTACTCGCCGCAGGAAGGAATGTTAACTTGTAAGTTTATGTTTTTTTTTTTCCTCCTCCAAAAAGAAAATGTCGAATCTGAAACCGACGTTATGTATCTCTCGAGGTGACTGTTTACACTTTTTCCAGAAGTCGCTAGAAGTTTCCAGCTACCTGTCATAGCCCGAAAAACTCTTAGAAAATAGTCTCTTTTGAAATGGACATCTGGTTTCGTGTGTGGATTATGGTGTCAGACTAAGGATTAAGTCACTCTGATTTCTTTAGCAGCCATGACAGCGCCTGCATCTGTTTTTATCCATCTGTTTCTCATGTTTTAGCACATCTTAAAAGTCCTGCATTCCTCTGGCTTAGCCTTTATATCCAATATGCTATAAGCTAGTTTATGAAGTGTGAATAAGGAGAAATACTCACCAATTTGTATTTCTGTTTTCTTTTTTTTAGATTTGATCTGGGATTTTGATCAATTCCAAGTCCAGGTCAGCTACCATTGTGGAATTTACTAGTGCCAACTTTTCCTCAAGTTCAATGACAGATACCCAGGATTGAGAAGAAATGTGCGGATGCTGTTGTGGAACATAACTTTTTAACCTTAACAAGGATGTGGATGTACCGAGTTTTCAGCAGCAGAAAGGGGGAATCTTTATGGATCACGTTTTTGTGAGGCTAATTGTTCAACCATGGTAAAACTTGCAAACCCTCTGTACACGGAGTGGATTCTTGAAGCAATACAGAAAATCAAAAGGCAAAAGCAGAGGCCCTCAGAGGAGAGGATTTGTCATGCGGTGGCCACATCGCATGGACTGGACAAGAAGACCGTCCTTGAGCAGTTGGAATTAAGTGTTCATGATGGCTCTATCCTCAAGGTTACAAATAAGGGGAGCGCCTCTTACAAGGACCCAGGAAATCCCGGAAGAGTTGGATCAATCTTGCCTGCAAATGCATCTGTGCCATCAAAGGAATCTATATGGAATTCGAGTGATCTGCGCCATATTGATTGGAATAAAATAATTAGGAGGGCCATCGAGGGCCTGGATGATACCCATGGCTCCTCGCTGAAGAACATTGAGAGGTACCTGAGGAACCAGGACGACCTTTCAGACATTGTTGACAACCCTGCTTTCCGGCAGAGGTTGCGGCTGGCGGCTAAGCGGTCGGTTAACAACAGCAGGTTGTTAAAAAATGGCCCGCGGTATAAGCTCAGCCATGGCAGCATGGAGGGAAGGAGCCCCAGGTGTCCAAGTGCTTCCCCCTTGGTCCTGTCATCAGTGACACTCCTCCCACATGAGCGAGACCAGGTACACACACCTTGGCCGCTGCTTTCTCATTCCTTCATGCTGATTGTTATGTCATCCTGACCTTTACTGTGTCTTATCCTGCTGTTATCCCAAAAGGAGAAATCCCGGTACACACAATATTGAAAACTATTCCTCCTGGTAATGTGTAATTGATTCCAACCTTACTGAGCTCTAACATGCACTGCAGCTGCATTTTGTGACAAGTAAGGGCTTTTTTGGAGCTTTAATGGCGGCATTAATATGATATCACCACTAAGGAGGGAGGATGAAAGTTCGGGCCTCCACTGAGATGAATTTGCTCAATAGGAATTTTATAGCTGTGGTCTTAATATTCAGGACTCCAGCTTGGCAGGTCAGAAACAACGCCATCTAGAGTGTATCCCTTTGGGGCTGTGTTGGTCTCCATAATAAGAGAGCTTGGATAATCAGAAAGTCATGCTGACAGTGTGTGGTAGGCAGTCTGCTGTAGGCTTCCCACAGGTTATGTAACTCTAGCCTAATGACCTTAAAGGATGTGGCTGGCTGTCTTGTGAGTTGCGAGGCATTAGCGAGCAGAATTGTAATATTTTATCGGTAATTTGCAAGGGGTATGAGCATGTGTCGAGAAAGGAAGGCAAAATATTCTCAGACTACGTGTGGCTGTTATGACCTTTGCGCTAACTGAGATGCCCCAGAGAGGAAATAAAACCATATAAACAAACTTCCAGGTTGCATTGTTTCTGCTGCTTTTGGCACCTCAGGGGTGGTTTATAGTTTGCAGAGATTGTATCTCTGTTACTGGTGCTTAGCAAAAAACACACGCTGCAGACAAATGCCTGTAAAAATGACAGCACTTTTGTACTCGCTTTGCAATTTTAAGACACTGTCAAGCTCAGGAGAGTGTTTGATGGAAAATAGTTTTTATTGTGTGGCCTGAAGTGCAGCGTGCAGTCATCTAGGTAGTTTGCTGTGAAGGCTTTTTGCATATTGTGTGTTGAGGCTTATCAAGATGAAGTGCGGTCTTATAGTTTATGCACTAGTTATGCAGCTGAAGAGGCAGGCAGCATCAGGCTACAGAGCTGTCACCCTGCTCTTCACCAGTTTCACAGTGAATAATCAGGAAGCGACACCTTGATACTGCAGCCACAACTGTGACTGTGTCTGTGGTCAGGCCAAAAGTGAAACTGAGAACTGTTTAGAGACACTGTGTCCTGCAATGGTTCTCATAGCTGAGGGAAGGCCTGCTGTTTTCCATTTGGAACATTTCAACCTATTGCTCCCAGCCTGATGACATCACCTCGCCCAGTCCAGGTTTACCATTCACTTCAAAGGATGAGACATCTCTGCCTGCTCAGTTGTTGAAGCACAACGCGAGAGAGTGTGTGTGTGTGAGAATAAGAGATACTTTGAGGTAAAAAAGAGCAGTCTTGGTTTAGAGTTTATTAGATTCTGAAGAGACTCTGGCAGGAACAAAGGCAAGGAATGAGAGTTTTTTTTCCTGCTGTGTTATGCAACCACTTGAGCTCTCTCTCTCTCTCTCTCTACCAGCAGTGTTCTAATAGGACCCCACCCCCTCACTCAGGACAGCCTGCTCTTTTGAAGCAGCATAATTTCCTGTAATGTACTTAATTTAGAATCCCCAAGTAAATCATCAGCATCTCTTCAGCTGTGTTTGTTTCTCTATTTTAGCATTTTTTGGGGCTGTACAGATTGCAAATTGCTATCGGTTTTATTCACTAGGCCTAAGAATATTTCTAATGGAAATGAATCCAGTTCAGATCAGACCTCACAGCTTAGTCAGTGGAGACTATGTTAGGGAGTCTTATTGAGACGTACTATCTTAAAAGACAGCTTCACTATGACTATGCTCTCAACATTTCATCAGTAGTATACTCAGGTTGCACATTAGCACTAAGGAGCACCGTCTTAATTTCAAGCTATACATATTTTTTTATCAGCTATATCATATTTCACATTTTGTGTTAACCCATAGTAAAAATGATGCCCTTTTTGTACCTAGAAAAGAAGTAATAACGCTAAAGTAATCGCAGCACTGAGGCTTTGTTGTCAGATGCCTTTGCCTGCTAACACAGAATGGCTTGTGATCAAGGACTAATATTTTTCCCTTTATCTCTGTTCCGAGCGAATGTGATTTCAAGTTTGATGAGGCCCTTAGTGACAGAGTTTGTGCAGTCCAGTTAACAAAACATTGAGGTTGTATGTAGCAACAGCTGTTTGATCATATTTCAAAGAATAATGAGGAATGTCCATCACAAGTTCTACGAATTCAATGTCTTGTCAGATCAACAGTAAAAATAAATCCAAAGATGTTCAGTTTAAAGTTATAATAAACACCCAGTTTATAACCAGGCTCATTCAACAAGATTGTTTGCAGTAGTGGCTCTGGCTGCCTTATGTCTTAGCTACATGATACAATACAAGAATCACCTCTGAGCCACCGTGTTAAATCCTACAGGTGTAGCCTCATCACACAGTAGATTTTTTGTGTTATGTCCATAGTCACAGCTGTGTGAGCAGCAGTCAGCTTCTAATGCCAGTACCCACTTTCAAATATTGACCTGGCAGGTTGGAAAATAGAGTAATCATTGATGTGGCAGTAAACTGCTTCCCCTCACCGTAACTGCTAATTGATACAGCCAGGAACAGCCAGGAACAATGACCAAATTGCCACTGCATCCTTGCTGCACTTTCCCCTGGGCTTCATTTGGATGATGTGACAGGTTGAAAGGATGCTCCTGTCTTGTGTTTGTTGATGTATGAACAAAGAAAAGCATCATCTCCTTTAATTCAGCTGAAGGTCAACAGGAGGTCAGGACCGGTAGAGATTTGGGAGATGTAAATTTGGTTAAGGTCAGGATGCTGATCTGCGTCATGGACACCGGGAACTAATTATGGGTATCCCCAGAGTGCCCTTCAAAGCTCCAGTCAATTGGTGAGGCCTTAGTTTGTAAACTGATGATGAGGTGGGTTATTTATGGTCGCACCCTGTGAGTGTTATTTTCCGTAAAGAACTTCCTCTCAAGCGGAGAAAGAAGCCGCAGTTTGTTTGCTGCTTCCTCTTGAGGCTTTTGTATATAATCTCATATTTTAAGGGAACTTTATGAAAGCCATATTGCATCCGTCTGAGTTTAGTCTGGTCTTGATTTCAACCGAAGATTCCTCAGATTACAATATGAAGTAATGACACTAAGTCTTCCCCGGTTCTCTCTCTGAAGTCAGCCTCTCTTCATTCTGAGTGATCAATGGGGAAATCCTCTTAAACCTTGAGCTCATATTTTACTTCTTCTTAACTTCACCGTAAGCCCTTAAATGAGTGTTTGTTCTGAGACTTGCAACATTTACAGTGGATCATGGCAGTAACAATGAGAGCATGTTTTATTATTGAGGTAATTTGATTACATGCTGGTTAATCCTTTCAGACTGGAGTGCAAGCCTTAAGAATTGGATTAAGCCCTTAAACTACGATTACTAAGATCACTTACCCATTCAGATGTAATGGATAAAGGAGGTGGATCTCAAATGCAGCAGATCTCTGAGGACTCTGAGATTCATTTATTATTCATTTCTAGTCTGTGAGAACTCAACTCTTTTTTCTCATTCTCTGGGCTTCTGCTTCCAGTACATTTTTTTTTGTGGCTGTTTCATTAAATCCACACACTGGTTTTATCTTCTTGCCTTAACCAGCAATATGACTACAGTGATCTAAAAAAATCCTGACAAGATAAAATGTCCAAAAACAAACAGGCTTTCAGGCACTGCATACACAGCCTGTGCCCATCTCTGTTTCTTAAACAGTTTGTCTCTGTTTGTGTTCCCACCCAGCTCCGGGTCGACCCCATCCCAATATGCAGTTTCTGTCTTGGAACGAAAGAGTCAAATCGGGACAAGCGGCCAGAAGAGCTGCTGTCCTGTGCAGACTGTGGGAGCAGTGGTAAGTCGCCTTGGGTAACATTCCAGTTATTGGATGTTCTCACAAGCCATAACATACTGTAAACAAGATTAAACTGTTTGTATGTTAGCAAAGGATCAAAAGCAGCAGTGTCGATGATGAGGAACAGAGGTGGGAAATGTGGCTAAAATCATTATGGCAGTTTTAAGAGGTAGTAGTTTTTACATCAGTATAGATAGATAGATGGATACTTTTATTGGATAGGACAGTGGATAGAGTCGAAAACAGGAGAGGAAGGACATGTGGTAAACGCTCGAGGTGGGAATCGAACCCAGGACAGCTGCTATTCCTCTGCACTTGGGTCACGCGACATAACCATTAGGCTATCGGGGCGCCCCACAGACGGATACTTTATAAATTGAATATCAAGACACAGCAGACACTTTTAAATATTCAAAAGTGCATATTCTTACTGTAACATTAAGGGTATTTAATAAGAAAAGACTCTCAGCTGTGTATAGAGTAATTATACAGATTAAAAGTTTAAAATAAATGAAGAATGTCCATTAGGACGAGTACAACATATCCCTAATCATCTTAATTAAGTCACAGATTCTGACCACACACAAACTCAGCGCCAAGTGTGACTTAACACATCGTACATGTTTAATGAAATCGACACAGTGTCTGTTTAGTTTTCAGGGTTAACTTGACTAATGCTATCGCCAGTAAACACAAATAGACTTCTTACAGTAACTGTTTGGCTCATAGGATTCCATCACACAGGTACCATCACAATCCTAATGTATACAGTTAATGTTAAAAGTCGTGTTGAATGCAATAAACGTTGCTCAGTTTCTTTCATCACCGCAAATGTGCAAAAAAAAAACCTCAATGACAACAAAATCTGCTAGTTTTTAAATGTTCAATATTGTTATAATTCACAGTGTAACAAGACACAAAATTCACAGTTTGGTATGTACCTTGGTTTAAGGGTTTGGGTTCAGTGTGTTTTGGTGCAGCAGAGAATACAGAAGAAATGCAAATAACATTTTTTACAATTGTTTTGAAAAATTTACACATTCATTAAAATCACTCATTGGCTAAATTCTTACTATCACATTGAAGGCACCTAAGTGCTGGCATATTGTCAATACCACAGACTACATAACTATTAGGATTCTAACCTACATTTCTCTCAAGGATAGAATAAATCAAATACAACATTTCCATCAATGTGAGTGAATAATTTTACCATGAAATCCAGCAGCACAATTTCAGATGTGCAACTGCACTGTCTTTCTGTTCACATTGAGGACACAGCCATTTTCTTTGAATAAACTTTTTGTCACTGGAAAAACTGACAGGATGTGGTTGCATTCATTACGACTGGTCAGTTGACCCATTCGTTGTCAGCAAAGAAGCCGCAGGTTGTGGCAGAAAGGCAGATTAAAATGAAATGTGCGTTAGTGCATTGTATATGATTAATAAAAAATGCACAGTGTTTGCCCGGCTTTAAAGGCTAACACTATTAGCGTGTTGTATCTGATATACATCAACTGTTGCATTGCCAAAAGTTTGTGGTTGGAACTCGCGCTCTAGAATATCTGTTCCCAGAGCATGAGTACATAGACATAAATAGATTTACTCGCTGTAGCTGTTTGTATCAGAGGGCATCTTGAACCGAAGAATTGTAGCACCTAGCTGAATATCCTCTCCTGAACTCTTTGGAACAAATACACATACAGTTACATCCCTGATGGTTATATTTTGTCAAAAGATGGGACAACAAGAACTTAAACATAACAATAGATAGGGCAAGGTGATGAAATTCTTTATCATGGTATCCATCATTTTATTTTACAAGTTACATACATGTGTATGCATTTACTGCTATAGAGTTATAGCATAATATACTGCATTTTCTGGAAATGCAGCTCACCAAATCTTTATATAACTCAATAGAAACATTTCCATGAAGCAGTCAGCTTCATTGCCTGAAATCACTTAATATTAGAGGAGATATTAAAGGTTAAAAGAATTCTATCATCTCACAGTGAACAAAATATAATCAACTCATCCAACCCTGGCAGCAGCAACAGTTCTCAACATCGGTTAGGCAGATGTCACATTCTTGCTCCATATTTTCACTTCCCTTTAAGGATTTATTGGAAGAACAATGTTCAGATTGAGTGGCTGAAAGGATCCCAATTACTTGCAACCGTCAGAAAGGCAGATGCTCCAAGTGACCATTAGAATCTGAAATCAACCAAGTCATTTTCACACAATTCAGATTCCTGTATAGAGCACTCCAGTTATAGCGGATCAAAGATCAACCTCTTTCCAGCTGCTGATTGTTGGCATTTCCTTTAGTGTTCTTTTTTCCAGACAAATCTGCTAACCCCCCATAAAATTACCTCTGCCAAGGAGTCATTTATGTTTGAACAATTATTTTAAATGCCGTAAGGAATTGTTCTCCTGGTGACATTTTTATAGCTCAAATTTGACTAAGTAGCGTCGAGGTGGTTTTCATTAACCACTCATAGTGTACACAAATTGTGCTCTCACTGTAAAACAGCTGTTTTACAACCATGAGAGGGAGCTGGGTGAGAGAGGAGGCAAGCTCTTACATGACTTTCATGGATCGGCTTCCATTAGAATGAGTGCTGCTACTGTTTCTGCCTCATTAAGATCAAATTATCTGTAATTAGCGGCTCAGATGTTTGATCATACTGTTTTTAGACACAACTTGTGGTGGGGGGAAAAGTGTTATGGACATCCAGGCCCACCATTGTTTTTAATGATGCAATATGTTAATATTTAACCTGACTCTGTGAATAAATAGAAAACCTTGTCTGTAGTTCTATGACACAGTCAGTGCTGATAAAAATGTGATGTGATAATATGCATTTTTGATTGCTTCTGAAGGGCATCCATCGTGTCTGAAGTTTTCCCCCGAATTAACCTCAAATGTGAAGAGATTACGGTGGCAGTGTATTGAATGCAAAACATGCAGCTCCTGTCGAATACAGGGGAAAAATGCTGTGAGTATAATGCATACATCTTTACACACACCATTTTTAGTGTTGTTGACTTGAAGGTAGATCCCATTTTGAGCATCCCTGAGGATTTGTTGAGATTTGTAAAGCCTCTCTAGTGCACAATTGGGCTTATTTTTGTAAAAGACTTTAAATGACGGGGGGTGTTACATGTATGCAATTGGGACATCCCTTACACATGCCTGCTGTTCCCTTTCAGGATGAGATGCTATTCTGTGATTCATGTGATCGGGGCTTTCACATGGAATGCTGCGATCCGCCGCTTTCAAGAATGCCAAAAGGTGAGGTGTTTACACTGTCTGGCTTCTCTGTTTCCCCCTCTGCTGTCAATTCAAAGCCTTTTCTTCACAGACGGCCGTTTGGGGCTGTCACTCAGCACACAGAGAAGCAGCGGTGGCTTATTAGGAGCTTTGCATGCATATCAAATTATTCCAGCATCCCCAGGGAGATTTGCTATCTCTGGATTACAGTACTGACCCTACAGCGAGGCTTGTAATGATGGTGCACGTACTGTAGTAGGATATTTGGCAGGCAATTCATACAAGTCACATAGCTTAGCTCAACAAGCTGACACGAAGTCTATTTCGCTGGACAGAGAATTGACCCAATGTTTTTCTTATGGATTTTCGCATTGTGAGTAATTGATTGTCATTGTGAGCTGGCAGGATTCTCGCCAGCTCTTGGTATTAAAGGAAATGTTTCAAATGAATGTACTGTATGTCCTCTGAATTGATGAACCCACCTAAACTGTACTCTGTGTGTTTGGACACCCTCCAGGAACCTGGATCTGCCAAGTCTGCAGGCCAAAGGAGAATGGGAAGAAACTGCTGCACAAGAAAGCCGATCAGATCAAACGACGATATGCAAAGCCAATCGGAAGGCCCAGAAATAAGCTCAAACAAAGAATGTAAGTGTGGAGTAATCTAAATATTAGTAGTTTCATTTTATTAAGGGTAGACTTCTTTTTGGTATAATAACACTGTATTCAGACACACAGCGCCATTGCTGACTGACTGTTGTTGTGTGTGTGCTATTTTTTTCCAGACCTGGGAAATTATAATTATTTAATGATCTGGATTAAACCTGACCTTTACAAATAAATAAGAAAACACCGAACAAATAAAACAATACAAGAAACTTTTATACGCTACATTGGATTAATAGATTTATACATTAGTGTGTCAGCAGCACTTGAATGTTGTAGCAGCCTGAGATTTAATCTTAACAGCTTTATATATATATAGTTGGAGAGGGTAAAATAGCATCTTTTTATAAGTTGATGACAGGTCTTGTACATAAAATCTTATTTTGCAAAGTTGCTATTAACTATAGATGTCAGAAAAATGCAGTAGAGTTAAACTACCTCAGAGTTGTGTGAAAGTACTTACTGGAATAGAATAGCTTTTCTTAGCTTCATTCCTCTTGTGGCAGTCAGAGCTGACTTTCTACAACAGACTTTGTTGTTCTTGTCTCGGCAGGTCTGTAACCAGTGGTGACGGCTCCATGGTAGCACTTGGAGGAAGGGGGTCACCTGGTAGGGGTCAAAAGATTACCGTCTGTTCCACACCTTCATCTGGTCATGCTGCATCTGTGAAGGACGCCAGAGACAGATTGGCTGTTGCAGACCCTTGTTGTGCGGTCGACGCCACCCAATTCACCACTTCCACTCCCACCACCACTCCCCCCCTCACGCCCACCTCCACCCCAGCTACATTCACTGTTAACAAGAAAACCAAAGGGCTTATCGATGGGCTTTCCAAATTCTTTACTCCTTCCCCTGTGGGCCGTCGCTCGCGAGCTGTAGCCGTAGAGTCGCCCGCCAAACAGTTAAGCTCTAGAGACAAAGGTCCACCCAAACTGTCCAAGCCACCAGAGCCGTTTGCCTTTGCTGCTGACGCCTCTCAAAAGATAACTCCCTCGTCCTCTGCACTTCCTCCCGCTTCCTCATTGCCGGGACTTAGCCCCCCTTCGCAGGTGTCCAGCAGCTCCACCTCTGCTAACTCGCCCCAGAGCTCTTCCAGCCAGTCTAGTGTTCCTTCCCTGAGTAGTCTCTGCAATAGCAGCCAACTTAAGGGACTTTTTGACGGACTTTCTCACATTTATACTACTCAGGGACAGTCACGGAAAAAGAGACTACCTTGCTACGCGCCACCAAAGCGCATGCCCCATAAGCAGGATTTGCCCCATGCGTCCAAAACGGGGCCCCAGCGCCTGGGAAAGAATGAGTTTAATAAAAATAGGTTACACTCCACATCTGCTGGGCCAGGGCGACCCAGAGGACACCCATTTAAGATGGTCAGTCATTTCAAACGTAACCCTTTCCTTAAAAAGCACAGGACACTAGGCAGGCTGAGGTATAAGTTGAGCCCTCAGAAGGGAGCCCCCTCACCAGGAAAGGGAGACTTGACAGACGGAAGAATTAAGCCTGAGAATAATCATGGTAAGCAAGGCTCGAAATTCCAGCCAAGACCTGCGTATCCACACCTTTAAGCTTCTTTATTATTATTTTTTTTAAAGCTTGACACTCGCAGTTATTTTTTTTCCAGACTAGAGCTAATCTTTTCTTTGAGAAGACACCCTCAACATTCTAACAGACTACTAATCTTCTTCCTAATTTGAATTCTTTTAGTTTATTAACACAGTTTCGTTGCGTTTTGACTTGGCTGCGGAGTTTACGTGGCTTCCATCCTCTCGCCCGTTGGCTTTTGTCATAGTGCATGGCCCACTAACTCCCTCATGTTGCTCCTTGCTCTGTCCTTGACCCTCTGCAGTAGTGCGCACATTGTGATCACTACCTAGTAGAGACTGTAGTCACATTGCGCTCTTCCTCATCCCACCCTCACTCTTGAAATCACCGTCTCCACTCAGCCTCACTTCCAGTGGTCATTAGACACATACAACCCAGTGATTCACCCACCCAAGTTGACTCAGAGCTGACATGATGATTATAGCCAGAAGTGCAGTAACCCTTACATTTCACTGTCTTCCCAAGTGAAGTCACAGTTTAGAAAAATAACACATAGGAAAAACAAACGGATATATGTTTCAAGAAGTTCTAAACAATATCCTGCACAAACACTACTTACTCCAGCAACACATTTCCATAAATATGTTAATGACACATCACTTCCACTTGTAATGGGTTTTTGTTTTGGTGGTTAAGTCATGGTGTTGATGTCTTTCATAAAATTACTGCCTGCTTTCCAACATCAGTTGCTTTTCATGTCGACACTCGCTCCCTTCACTGCATCTGCTTCTTAATTCATGGGAAACTGTCTTGGTGGATGACTAAGCACATGAAAGCGGTTACGCAATTAGAGTGATTTAGTTTCACTTCATTACATTAGGGATTTTCATATAAACATGCAAAGATGATACATTATGAAATTCCTCAGAGACACAGCCTCAAACAGGCTCAGCAGCAGTACTCACAGTATAAGCACATTTGCATAGAATGCATTTATGAGATTATTCAGCCACGGCTGCTTCAAACAGGCCGGTGCTGATGTGCTGTCTGATGTGTTGATGTTGTGTTATTGTGCCTGTAACAGGCCACAACGGGGAGCTGCATGTGAAGCAGGAGGCCCAGGCAGACTATGTGGCCATGTCCAGGGACCACGTCACAGAGGAGGACATTGAGACATTCAGACGTGTCCAGGATCGCGCTGCCCAGGTAAGAGAAATGAGTAAAAACATCTAGAATCTGAGTACAGAAGTTTGCAACTTTATTCTAATATATATATGTTGATACTCCCAAGAAAAAATACATGCAGGACATATACAAACAGGATCCTTTATATGATGCCAGTTCATTCAGGTAGAAGTAAAATCAAGAGTAAAAAACTTCTGTTCTAAATATTTTCATTATTTTAATGATAAACCCATTTTAATGGGATGGCAATCCTAAAAATAATGGAAATGACAATAATTTATTTAAGAAATCACACTACTTCCTGCATTTATTTTGTTTCTTAGAACTTTTCAGGATAAATTTGATTTTGGGAGCCACACAGTATTGTATTATATAATTCGGCAGAACTTTTAACAGCAGGACCATGAGTTAGTCTGACATTCTCATGTATTATTCCAATTATCTGTTATCATCAGTTATCATTGTAATTATCAGTCATCTCCAGACATGCTTTGCTGTCCTGTGTCCATTCACAGAGTGATGAGTAATTTTTAAAATAACTGAGCAGGCTAAGAAAACATTCTCTTAAGTTAAGTCCTCGCCCTTCTTCAGACTATCTTTTGTTCCACTAGCCTCCGTCAGATGATGTATTTTCTCACAGAGCTTCTAAAATGCAAAATAGTTTCAGCCTTCATTTAAACATATATATTTGTACAACTATACTGCATGGTAATATTAGTGGTATAATTGATTTAATCTACATAAATTAATGTTTAATCTGTTAGCCAGCTTTTAACAGCACATTCTTAACTAAGACTCATTGTATCTGTAATTGTTAAATTCCAGGAACATAATCTGTCTTGTATAGTTAAAATGATCAAGTGCTCATGTTTTACCAGTATGGTAGTAGATACAGATAGAACATAGACACCCTTGAAGACTTTTAGGAAAACTCTTAAAAAACTGATTGAGCAATGAGAGCAAGCGGATCAGACGGCTACTTTGGTATCGGAGGGACAAGATTATGTTATTTAAGTGACCGATTTATGTTAGATGTGCGGTATCTTTCATTTTCACATGAGAACTGTGAACCACAATCTTGATAAGAATTTGTCACGATACAATTATATGGACTTGTGATAAGAGACACTGTAACACTGAATTATCTGGGTCACTATATTTATCAATTTGTCCTTTGTTAAATCTTTTTACAGAGAACTGGATCTCTGATGAACACAGACTCCATTCGATGCCCTGCTGTCATTGAATTTGGAAAGTATGAGATTCAGACCTGGTACTCGTCACCTTACCCACCTGAATATTCAAGGTAATGTTGATTTCTTTTCTATGACAAATAGTGCCACTTTCTTTGTTAGTGGAGCTGTATTCTATTTCAATGTGCTTTTATAAAAATCGCTCATGCTGAAGTACAAACCACAGCTCTCTCTTTTGTCTTCACCAGATTACAAAAGCTTTATCTCTGTGAGTTCTGTCTGAAGTACATGAGAAGCAAAAACATTCTCCAGAGACACACAAAGAAGTGTGGCTGGTTCCACCCGCCAGCCAATGAAATCTACAGAAAGGACAACCTTTCCGTATTTGAGGTCAGCTTCCCTTTACAGCAATAAAGCAATAACTGTATGCTGCATGAGATCTCGCTGAATGGGTTCTGGGAGGAGGAGGGGAAAAAATGGGAACAGTTTGAACAGTGTCCTCTTGCTCTTTTTATTCCGTGTTTAGGTTGATGGAAATGTCAGCAAACTATTCTGCCAAAACCTCTGCCTGTTAGCCAAGCTTTTCCTGGATCACAAGACCTTGTATTATGATGTGGAGCCTTTCCTCTTCTACATACTTACAAAGAATGATGAGAAAGGCTGTCATCTTGTGGGCTATTTCTCCAAGGTAAGAATTACTGAGTGATTTTATGGGAAACGAAAGAATACCGCACATCATTTTTGAATGGTTCTACTGATACAGAGAGACCTCACTGTAATTTGTCCATTTTCGTGGATTTAACTTATTCACTGCAGTGCTTAATCAACTCATGATTAATGCGATTAGTCAGGCAAAAACGCCAAATGTCAGGTTCCAGCTTTTCAAATGTGGGAATTTGCAGCTTTTTTGTTTTACATGATTGTAAATTGATTTGGAAAACAAGCAACTGTCACAGTCTTCTGACAAACTGAACATGAAATCGAATTATCAGAAACAAAAAAATCATTGACAGGTTATCTGATAATGATTGTAATTGTTAGTCGCAGCCCTAATTTTCACACAGTGATACTTGTTAGTGAGAGTTGTTACCCTGTGTGTGTGGTGTGCATGTGCATGTGCACAGCTTTAGACAAGGACAATGGCAGGTGCAGTAAATTGCCAGCTTCAGCAGAGCTCTGACATACTTGATCTGTTTCTCCTTCCCTCAGGAAAAGCTTTGCCAGCAGAAGTACAATGTCTCCTGCATAATGATCATGCCT
The DNA here is from genome assembly GCA_900302755.1 of Chromis chromis. Classification (NCBI taxonomy): domain Eukaryota; kingdom Metazoa; phylum Chordata; class Actinopteri; family Pomacentridae; genus Chromis; species Chromis chromis. The sequence continues at coordinate 38,204 of OMNN01097693.1, forward strand.
CAGTACCAAAGGCAAGGATTTGGAAGGTTCCTTATTGATTTCAGTAAGTTCCTTAATGCTTTTTTAGACCACCAGACTCAGTTTTTTTCCACTGGTTTTTACAAACAATTTCAGATTAAAGGGTGAACTTGTAGCTTGTGGCAAGGTGCTGTTATTTTGTTAAGGCTTTGAATGGGCCTAATCAAGAGCATTCATGTACGGTGCTTGGGCAATCACACAAGATTAGGAGCGGGAAATGTAACATTCAGGCTGCATACATTATTTGATGGCCAGTAGTATTTAACCTAAGCATTGGCTGAAGAGCTTTTTCCATAGAAAATCGCCTCCGATTCTCTCTCCTTGACTTGTGAAGAGGCGTAGATGCTGCTTTTATGTTTTAGTCTAGTAAATGCAACACATGCAATATTTAAAGCCTTGCGGTCCACTTATGAAAACAGTTGCTGCCTTGAGTGGATTTCTGTGTTTAGGCAGGCAGTTTTTTGTCATTATAGGCGACTTTGTGTGTGAGGAAGAGAAGGAAAAGAAGTGAGTGCAGGGAGGGCGGGCGGTAATGGAGCATTTGATTTCCTGTTCACTTTGGGAACCATTGAGACACAGAGATGCGAGAGGATCTGTGATATTGAGAGTGTGCTGATAACAAAGACAGGGATTAAGGGAGATTGAACACAGCTGAGTTCTGAGCTCTTTGAAGGCTTTATTGGAAAATGTAGCTTTGGAGCTGGAAGTTGTTTAGATTAAGATTTTCTGTTATATTGGATTGTATTAGAGGAACACTTTGTCTCAGGTAGCTCTGAGAGCAGAGCGTTGGTGTGTGTCTGTGTGAAAAATGTTCTCTTTCAAATCATAATTCAAAGGTCTCAGAGTAGCTCTTTTGTTTTGGTGTATTATTGATAATATACTTGTAAAACAACACAGAATGAAAAATTACTCTTTTAATTAATTTAGTTGAATATTCATGGCTAAGTGTTTGTTATCACAGGCTCCTTTTCTTAGCTTTAGTAATGAATATTGTCGTGATTGCTGGAATATTATGTGTTCACTGTTTGGTGATTAGATTTGCTTGTTTGGTTCTCGGTAGTGGGTGCACATTAAAAGGCATTAATTAATTTCATGCCGCTCATAATGGATGACCCTTGACAGGGCCACTATAAAACTAATTACACACAGATACATATTAGTTTTAGTTTTTTTCCTTGTTCGTTATCTCCCCTAAGTGCAGTCTCCTGTGAGCAATGACATCCAGCTGCTTCTCTGTTTCGCTCTGTCGCTTTGTTTCCTCTTTACTCCCCTCTTTCAACCTCCTCTGTTGCCCTTGCCAGCATGTATCATAGCTTCTGACAGAGGTTGAAGGAGTGGAAAGCTGATTGCCTTTTCTCCCTTTATACTATTTGAAGGTGAATCCCAACCAGGGTTTGGTGTCACATCCTTACATGAATATGTAATCCATAAGGGAGGGGGTGTAGGTATTGAATTGCAATCTGAAATAACCCAGCAGCAGCCTCTGGCTTGACTAAAGCATTTTGTTTTTGTTTGAATCGTGTCTTTTTAGGTTACCTTCTCACCAGGCAAGAAGGACAAGCCGGCTCCCCGGAGAAGCCGCTGTCAGATCTGGGTCGCTTATCCTACCTGGCATATTGGAAAAGTGTCATACTGGAGCACCTTTATAAGCACCCAGATAAACACATCAGTGTTAAAGGAATAAGCAGGGCCACTGGGATGTGTCCACATGACATCGCCGCTACTCTCCAGCAGCTCGGCATGATTGACAGACAGGATGGCAGGTCAGTTTCCAAGCCACAGTCTCCTTCAGCCTGTGCTGCCGCTTCTGTATGCTGTCTGACTTATCCAGGCCAGCGGGTATTTTTAACAGCATATCCATTAATGCCGCTGAATATTGACAGAAGTAAGTCAGGTTAAGCACCCCCAAGGACACGGAGCACCTGCTGTCCCAAAGAGCTCGTCTTTGTGCTCGTATTTAACCACACATCACCTTGTGTCTACCCTGCCTAGTGCTTCCCTCTGTTGTGGATGTGATCTCATGCACTTCTCTCACTGTGACTTAGGATTGTGTTGATCAGAAGAGAACGATTGATTCAGAGGCACATGGAGAGGCTGAGGGCTAACCCACGTCAGAATGAGGTGGACCCCGACGCCCTGCGCTGGACACCTTCCACAACCCTGAATGCTGTGCTGTCTGAGGAGGAGAGGGAGGCAGAGATGGATGTAGGTTTCTTTGTTCAAGAGACACTAGTTGTTTGTTTACACATGCCTGCAATGCTGTTAGTGAATGTCTGTTTGATTAGCTGGGGAGTTCAAATAGAGGCCATTAATGGAAAAGACATTCTCACTGTCAGCAGGCATCTAATGTTGTGCAAAATTGCCCTAAATCAGTTCACTACATAATTGATAGTACTGAATATTCCATGAAATGCAATCTTTCCACGGTTGCTTAACAGAAATGTTTCCTTCATGACGGGCAGACATCCAATCAGGACGCTGCTCTTATTATCAGGAGAAACCTGCAGTGATTCATTTGTCATGATGTTAATTCCAATCTCTTGTTTTCCCATTAGCCTCATTGCTCAGATGTTGGATCCGTGCGTGCGCCTTTCCCAGAGATAATGCGTCTTGTCTGTTTAATTACCAGGCTGAGCGGCTGAAGGAGCAGGCCAGTTGCTGGGAGAAGGAGGAGAGAGAAGGCTACATGATGACTCACAGTAACAGGCAACCTCTCACAAAGGTCCACTGCAAGGTTCCCTACAGGACCTATGAACGCCGCCACGCACCTTCCTGGACCAGGCGCATCCAGCAGATGGAGGAAGTGAGTGATGATGACGCTGACGAAGACGATGATGACTCCGATGGCTCACCACCCATCCTGACAAAAGCCCATGCAATGCTTGCAGCCAAGAGAAAGGTGACTTTTAGTGTTTGTTGATGCAAATCATCTTTCTTCTAAAACACAAGTCCCCAGTGTGATTATCTCATTGATAGTCTGGAGTTTTATTCGAGCACAAAGTGGAACTGGATGTATATCTCGATATCTTCCTTCATTAAGGACCATGTTGTGTACTTGGGTGAGATGGAAAGGTTTGCTAAATATTCATGAATTCAGTGTAGGGTTCAGTGGCTTCCTCCTGTCATCTGGAGCCTCCCTGTGTGCCTGCAGCTGTAGATAATAGATTGTGTTTTCACTGCTGGTGTCGAGACTGTGCAGGCTAAACCTTGTACTATTGTCAATGGTCATGGTTAATTTACTGCCCTCCTCTGTGCTTCTCACATCTGTTCTGTCTATATGGCACTGCCCCCTTGTGCTGGAGATAATATTACAGCCGGCTGCATGATGTCAGGGAGACCTTTTCAACAAAAACAGTATGGAAACCAGAAAAGAATGACAGTGGCTGTTGGGGTTTATTTAGTGCATTAGTTACAGTATTGATTTCACATTCTTCTTGTGAAGGATTTCGGAGAGGAGAGCGGTTGAGTCGCAGGCAGCCGGTGGGAAACAACTGGAGAATGTAAAATATAGACTGTGGTTTCTGCTTACTCTGCCTTTCTCATTTGTGGTTTTCCACACCAGGCTGCATTGCTCAAACATTTAGTCTTGCAGTGTGGTTTTAACATTTTACATTTAGCACAGAAGCCTGAATGTTTTCCTGCTATATCCTCGCGGAGGTCATCCACCTAGTGCCCTAGTTTTCAGTCAAAGCAATGGAGGTTTTATTCTGTTTTCATTGGTTCTTCTTTTATTTGTCTTGCAGAGAACCATTGTTCTCAAGAAGAGAGGGCGTAAAAGGAAGCGAATAAACAGCAGTGTAACAACAGAAACCATCTCTGAGACAACAGAGGTGCTGAACGAGCCATTCGACAACTCAGAGGATGAACGTCCTATGCCCCTGCTGGAACGCACCTGCAGAGTGGGCGAGACAGAGGAAGAAGAGGAGGAGGAGGAACACAAAGACAAGACACCGACTACACCAATGAAACGCCGGAGAGGTCGTCCAAGGCTGGAGAAAAATGCACAGAAAGACAATCTTGAACACTGGAGTGAAGGTATTTTCATCTTGACTGTAGTAAAAACATTATTCATACTTCATGTGTTATACATTATTTCTCAAAAAAAATAGTTGTAAAGCAAATTTGTTCTAACTCTACGGCGAAACATTAAAGTGTTTTTATTTTTTTGTGATCTGCAGGAGCTGACATTCTCTCTAAGAGACCCAGCAAACCCCGTCCAGTGAAACGGAAGAAAGGCTGGCCCAAAGGAGTGAAGCGCGGCCCTCCTAAATGGAGGCTAAAGAACGAGCGAAAGATGGGCTTCAAGCTGAACCTCTACACACCCCCTGAAACTCCCATGGAGGCAGAGCAGCACCACATTCAGACTGAGGAAGCAAAGGGTGAACCAGACCAAGACATTGTCAGTGCCGACGAGGGCAGCAAAGCAGGCAGAGGCTCGCCTAGTCCAGATATTACGCTAGACAGACTCCCCTCTGAGCCTCCAAGTCCAGCTGATCATGGCTCCCAGAAGTCAAGCTCCCCTGAAGGATCACCGGTGGCCTCTCCGGTGGCCTCTCCGGTGTGCTCACCTGCTGCCTCTCCTGGCCCTGTGTCTGTTACACCTGTGGACAGAAGTGATTCCCCAGAACCACCTGAAGATGACCAGCAAGAGAGTGAACATGAGCAGGAATCCCCAGCCAAAGATATAGAGCACAGCACAGAAGGTGCTGTGTCGCTGGAGAATGACAATGAGGAAGATGAGGAGGAGGACGAGCACAGAGCTCAAAACGAGGATCAGGATGCAGACGATGAGGATGACAGTCACAGCAAGACAGCAGAACCTGAGAGCAGCGTAGAAGAGTTGGAACAGAGTTCAAAAGACATACCCAAATCCAGCCCACCTTTTTTAGATCCAAAAGAAGACAATGACTCTGAGTTGAGTCAGCAGGTTTCTACAGTATTGTGTAGTGAAGAGGAACCAGCTACTGCTGCAGAAAACACGCAGGATGCAGTGACAGAAACAACAGTAGCAACTCCGCCACCTGAAGCAGTAGCAGTCGCTTCAATAGCAGCTGTAGACTCGGATAATCCTGTAGACTCTGAGTCAGAGGAAGAGAGCACGCCCAGTCCTTGTCCGGACCACCCGCCTCTTCCACCTGCAGAGAGGTCAACGCTCAGTCCCGTGCTAAGGGAAGATCCCCCAGTCTGCACAGAGATTGACTCAGAGACAGCCCAAGCTGTTCAGTCCCTGACGCAGGAGACTGAGCGAGAGAATGTTTTCCAGGACTGTGTGGAGAGCCAAGAGCCCTGCAGGAACCTGCAGACCTATGCCCATGTGGCCCAGAGCCCCCAGCTCACCTCACTGGATGACTGCCCTCAGTCAGACCACAGCAGTCCCCTTTCCTCCGCGCAGTCCCATCCCAGCCAATCGGTACGCTCCGTTAACAGCCCAGCTGTCTCCATCCTGGAAAGCGGCTACACTCAGATTAGCCCTGACCACAGTGCCATCTCGGTGCCCTCGCTCCACAACATGGAGACAAGCCCCATGATGGATGTGCCGTCAGTGTCGGACCACTCCCAGCAGGTGGTGGACAGTGGCTTCAGCGATCTGGGCAGCATCGAGAGCACCACAGAGAACTACGAGAACCCCAGCAGCTACGACTCAACCATGGGGGGCAGCATCTGTGGGGCAGGCCCCTCCCAGAACAGCTGCTCCTATGGCAGTATCCCCCCTAGTGGTCTGCCCCAGAGCAGCTGTGCCGTGAGCCAACAAATGGCTGCTGTTAACCCCGGCAGCTGTGGAATGATTCAGCAGAACAGCCTGAGCTCGCCGCCACACTGCAACGTCAAGTCGCCACAGGGCTGCGTGGTGGTGGAAAGGCCTCCCAGCAACAGCCAGCACAACCAGCACAGTCAACACAGCCAGCGCAGCCAGCACAGCCAACACAGTCAACACAACTCCCACAGCAGGCACGGTCCACACAATCAGCACAGCCAACACAATCAGCACGGTCCACACAATCAGCTAGCCCAGCACAGTCAACACAATCCCCACAGCCAGCATAGACACCACCACAATCACCACCTGCAGCACAATCAGCTCAGCCAGCACAATCAGCACGCTCAGCATAGCCTTCACAATCAACACAGTCAGCACAGCCAGCAGCAGCCCATGGCACAGTGCGCCATTCCAACCAATTTCACCACCACCATGCAGCTGGCAGACATTCCTGAATCTGGCAACCCAAACTTCGCCCTCTACGAGAGGATCAACCATCAGGGGGAGTATGGCAGCGGGCACTACTCTCAGTCATCTGGCCTCAGTCTGGCCAAACTGCAGCAGTTCACCAACACATTCATAGATCATCCTCACTCGCTGCCTTTCAACCACTCGGCCTCACACCCCATCACATCTTATGCAAACACCCCGTCGCTGTCATCGCAGCACTCTAGCCTGGTGTCCCTGTCTCAGACCCCACATCGAGTCCCCAACCCACAGGTGCAGGCCACCATGACCCCGCCCCCAAATCTCAGCTCGCCACCTCCCATGATGCTACAGCGCAACATGGGCATCCCGCCTTCGCAGCGGATCCAGCCCCAAATGGCCTCTAAGAATCACATCTCTGCACGCTCCAAGTCGGCCCCGCTGTCGCACCACCAGCAGCAGATGTACGCCCGGCCTCCGCAGACTGTTGCCATGCAGGCACCATCCAGGACGCTGGCCACCATGCCACGCATGAACATGAGCATGAACATCATGCCGGCACCAGCCTACAATGTCAACTCCATGAACATGCCCTCTCTCAACGCCATGAACGGCTACAGCATGAGCCAGCCCATGATGAACAGCGGCTACCATGGCAACCATGCCTACATGAACCAGTCACCCCAGTACTCTATGCAGATGGGCATGATGGGAACACAGCCATACCCCCAGCAGCCCATGCAGGCTCCACCACATGGCAACATGGTGTACACTCCAGCTGGTCACCATGGCTACATGAACACAGGCATGTCCAAGCAGTCCCTGAAAGGGCCTTTTATCAGGCGGTAACTCTCCGCAGGACTGAGCTGGTTCTACTCACGTGCATTTTGCTGTTTAAAGATGCACTGATCTGGCCTTGTTTTCTTTTTTCGGTGTCTTTTTTGTTCTTGTTTATTACTTAAAAACCAGCAGCAGCACTTGGAAAGAATGCAAAAATTTTCATCAATGAGTAAACTTTGAAGCTAATGTTAAAAAGTATTTTTGTTCCTCCAGATGGGAAGCCTTACATCATTACGATGAAAATCTATTTAATTAGTGTTAGTGTCTCTGATGTGTCTTTAGGCCAGGCGGGTTCGGAGCTCAGAGGTAGAGATTTCATCAGTGGTCTTGCAGTCGTGTAGCAGCCTCAAATGAAGCCATTTAATGTGCCTGCTACAAGTGGAGATAGTGGCTGTTTGAACCTGTTCAGTGTACCTGTCTAACAGTGCTGACAATTAGTTTGTACTATACTCATGCCTTTGTATATTTAAATTATTGTACTTATTTTGTAAAGTGACAACTAGCATGCTTCAGTCTCTGTTAGTGACAGTGCATTGAGTAGTACTGTACAAGTGTTGTGCTTAATAGCAAGCCATTTTAAAAATATCTGGCCTTTATTAGGTTTCCCTCCACAGGGAGAAAGATGAAACTATATTTTGTTAATTCTAATAATGTAAAAAAATGTAAACTTAGTCCTGTTTTCTGTTTGGTTTGAGAGGTTTTATTGCTATGTATGTATAATTCTGAAGTCTTTTGTAACAGATCTCCTTGAGGCAGCTTTCTGTTTAATAAAGCAGACTGATTTCTGTCAAAATAAAAAAGCATATCTCAGTGTTTGTACCCTGAAAAATTCTAAAACATTTCAAAGTGTCCAGAAGTGTGGCAGAATTTAAAAGAACTAAATGATTATAATGATGAATAACAATAAAGAAAATATAAATTTAGTCCAAAGTCGATATTTTACATAATGCCTTTAAAGCTACGTTTTCATTCCATCTGTAGATTTGTTTTCTATCTTTATAAAATGTTGGATTTATATTTTACCGAAGTGTAGAAGAATAGAGCCTGTGAATAGACCAAACTAAGCTAATGGATTGCATGTAAAACGCAACTTGTACTTGTGTTTTTGTTTATATTGCTCTTTTGTAGCCTTTGTACCTGTACAGAGTTGCTGGTAAGAACAGGGGGGAAATACCTGGCTATGTGCACACAAATCGGACAGAATGACATTCTTGTATTTATGACTTTTCTCCTTTTGTCAGTCACTTAAAAATGCTGTACATTTTAGCATAAGAATAAATTATGATTGACCATGTACTTGATTGTTCTCCTTTAATTTGAAACATTTGCCACCCTGAGGCGTGTTACACAATGCAGTGATAGAGTTTGAAGGTTTCTGTTAATCCAGGCAGCTGTTTTCTCTGCAGAAAAGTATTTTAAAATAAAAAGTACTCGTTTAAAAAAAGGAAACTTGACTTCAACTTGACTGCTCTGAGACTTGATGTTCTTGAGATTTCAATGAAACTTCACATCAAAAACACTGACGTCTCAAGGTTTTACCTGGCAAAATCCCAGAACAGCAAAATCAAATGGGACAACAACAGATGGGCCTTGTATTGCCACACACAGACAGTGAATATTTAATTATTAGGCTTTTGCATTAAAAGTCTCAGTTAAAATGTTCAAAGTGCTGCACAAGTTTCATGGGCAGCATCTGCATCTTGACTTGTAGTTGCCTTATTTCGACTTGTAACTTCAATATTAATAACACCATTATTAATAATTTGCAAATGTGAACTTGTATAGAATGAAGTCAGATTTACTTGGATTTGTCTCACATTGCTTGAGATGTGACCTTGACTGGTCTTTAGTGACTTTCCTTGACACTTGTCTTGAGACTTGACTTGGACTTGTCTTGACTTAAGATTAAACTAAAACTTATGTCACATGACTTGGGGCTTGCTGTAATAGACCTGGTACTGGACTTTGACTTGTCTCAAATGACGTGAAGGTTGACTTGGACTTGTTTCAAATTATCTGAGCTTTTACTTGGATTTTTCTTAAATTACTTGAGTCTTGACTTGGACTTGTCTCAAATGGCTTGAGTTTGAACTTGTCATGATCAACACCTAGAGACATGAAAGACTTGAATCTTGACAGGCAATTTGCTTATTTAGACTTGTAGACTTCAATTTGTCTTGAATGACAGTTGCTTAACTTGACTTTGTCTCCAGTGACTTGAGGCTTGATTCAGACTTGTCTCCAATGACTTGAGTGTTGACTTGAACCTCTCTAAAATGGCTCAATGGTTGCCTTGGACTTTGTCTCAAATGGCTGAAGGCTTGACTTGGGCTTGTCTTGAATTACTAGAGAGTTGACTTGGTCTTGTCTGAAATTACTTGACGATTGACTTGGACTTGTGTTAAATGACTGTATGCTTAACTTGGACTTGAATTGCTTGAGGGCTGACTTCAATCTCTTAACTGACTTAAGTGGTGACTTGGACTTGTCTTGAATGACTGCATCTTGACTTGGACTTGTCTTCAATTACTTGAGCGTTTACTTAAACTTGTCTGAAATTACTTGAGGCTTGACCTGGACTTGTCTCGAATAACTTGGGTGTTGACTTCAATGTCTCAAGTCAGGTCAAGTCTCAAATCACTTGAGACTGGTTTCAAATTACTGTTTTGAATGACTTGAGAATAAACAAAAACTTGAGTCTTGACTAGAAATTGTCTCAGGTTACTTGAGAGTTTTCCTGACAGAGCTGGTGCTTTACTTGGACATTTGTCAAATGACTTGAGAACAGAATCTGACTTCCTTCTAATGTTTTGAGATAAACTTGAACTTGTCACAAATTACTTGTACCTTTACGAGAACTTAAGACCACTGATTTGACCTTTTCTCCATTAACTTGACTAGAACAGTAAACCGACAGAGCAGTCAGCTGTCCTCTGTCGAGTCCTTCCTTTCGTCCTGGAGCTTCTGGTCCAGCTCTCTCAGCTGCTTCAGGAAGCCCCAGTTCGGGATGATGCGTCTGCATTTCTTTACGTGTTCGATGGCGTCGACCACCGTCATGTTCTCACAGATCATGAGGTAGGCGAGGAACAGTGTGGCGGAGCGACTCCTTCCCATCACGCAGTGCACCAACAGTTTATCTAGAAATGACACGTTTCTATCATTAATAAGGGTCTTTTACCAGAATCACAACACAACATAGATGTTTACGTTACTTGTCTTACTCTGAGGATTCTTCAGTGTCTCCTGAATGAACCCAGCAGCAGAGAAGAAATACTGGCTGAGATCAAAGGCTGGGACGTCTTCTGCCACCACCCCATAGTAGACGATGTCCATGTCGCTATAGTAACCAGGTCCGGTGTCCACGTTGTTCCACGTCCCCTCCGCTGCGTTCAGGATGTGCGTAATCCCCAACCTCTTCAGGTTATACTTGTCCTTTGCAGTCTCCCTGCAAGATGCCGCCGTGAATATCACATTAATCCTTTATTTTATTCAGTTTGGTAATTTAATGCTTTTTTTTTTTACTTACTCGTCCCCAACATAGACATTAGGCCAGACCTCGTTGACATGAGTGTAAGCCACACTCCCACGGTTGAGGATTTTCTCCAGCTCATAGCCCCCAGGTGTGACATAATCATCCACTGGACTGGATTCCTCTGCTGCTTTTGTAACATTTATCTTGGTGCCAGTCTTCGACTTGCGAGAAGCCATTTTCTCACTGTGGCTTCCTTTCACACATGATTTATTTTCTTAAGGAGAAAAAGAAATACCACACTTGCTTTTTTTCTTTCCACCCCGCTTCCACTTTCCTTCTTCTACAGCCATGAAAAGGTACAGATTTTTGTTTTTTGTTTTTCACATGCATCTCTAACACCACTCACCGGGAGATTGAAGTCCTTCCTCCTCGAGAATTTGGTTTTCATCATTCTGGCAGCTTGTTGTGAAGCAGCCCTTAAAGGCAGAACATGGTAAGGTTTAGTTCTGGCAGGCTCAAGTCAGGGCACAGATTGTATAACCGCTCTGTGACGGGCATCAAATGCAGAGGATATTTTTAGGGCTGTGATGTGGTGGGCCCCTGACCTTAGCTGCCACGTTCTCTGCCTGTGGGGAAAACTTCCACCCAGCCAGTCCCTGCCATCCACTTCTAAACACACAACTTTAATCTCCGCTGCTGGCAGGAAGCTGCGCTTATCCAAACTTTGCACTTGCCAAAGGATACCCATATTCACTGGAGTGAACAGGGCACTCTGAGCTTTTGCTCAGCCGTATGAGCGACTCCTTGAAAATGTGTCAGTCTCTCTTAGCCTTTCTGCATATCTTCAGACGCTGGGAGAAACCGTGTAAGCGCGGCCTCGCAACACCCGTTAAGGATGTTCTGCATCTTCTGGAGCCTCTCTGGGGCCAAGAGAGAACTGAAATGTGTCAGACTGTTAGACAGATGAGCTTTTTCACAGGATGCCACATGTCTTTGATTCCCCATTATATGATATGCATGGTCCATTCAGTGATCTAAATGCGAGGCCCCCAAAGTGAGAGTGTGATGATGACTGTATTGCGGAATGGCTGGATGAAGCTGCTAACATGTCAGACGGAGTTTTCACACCATCAGACTCCTTTATTTTTCCCTCATATCTTCATACTCTGCCATCATTCATTCTGACAGTGAAATCATTAAACCTGTGATATCCAATTCCTTTTATTTTGACAGCATCTCTCTCTCCCAGCGAGCTCTGGAGAGCATCTCTTATTAAGATGGCTTCAGTGTTTCATCTTTTTTCAAAGTCTGACCTGAATCTGTATACATGCTCAGAACCAAGCTGGCATATTTTTGTCATCTTGTATCAAGCCTCTTTAGACACATCACAGTTTTAACTGTACGCCACTGGATTGCAGCAGTTAAGACGCAGTATTTTGAGAAACGTGAATAAGTAAGTGGAGCATTGTTTATTTATAGGCATACGCTGTCTTCGTGTTGTTCAAGTGCAGCAGGGGTTTTTGGCAGTTGATACTGATTGTGCTGTGTCTTAGACATGAGCTTTAAACGCCATGTTTTTGCACGTTTCAGCCCCTTAACTGTGTTTTATGCATACTTTGCAGCTTTTCCTGGCTGTTTTTGATTTGTTTTTTTCATGTATTTTCAGGCAGCGAAGTCAAGATGTTTCTCATAGTTGCGATGAATCCTTTTCAACAGTAAATATACATTTAAAATACATAAATATTAAAGCTGTGTGGCTACACAACGTCATGCTTTATTATCGCTTCAGGGTTGTGCCAGATCACAAGAAAAAAAAATTTTTTTTCAAAAGTCTCATCAAGTCAAATCTTTTGCTGGTCTTTATTTATGTGACTGAAGTTTCAAGCCTGCAGCTGTGTGTAGCACACTTAAATTGCGTAATCCATGGCAGTGAACATGGAGTGTGCGTTTATTTGTGGCAAAATCACATTATGATGTAATACACTGGGTTTTTTAAAATTTTTAATCTGCTCATAAACAGCATATCATTATATTGTAATGGGAGTTTTTGGAGCAGTTAATTACACAACTCAAGCAAAAGTGGGTTAATTGATTTTCATGCCCAGCAATTAATGGAAAACAATGACTGCCTGCAAGGTAGAAAATACATCCAAAAAATCCACACAGAGGGATTGTGGTTTGTTAAATAGATAATGGGAAGGATAATCATAAGAGCTTTTAGTAGAAGGCATCTGTTTTTGGTCCTTGAAAACATCTTCAGGCATCAAAAACAGAAGTCCAGTATACCTTCTACAGAAGCTCTTAGGGTTAAAATAACCTTTATGACTGAGAATCTATGCAGACACAATATGAAGGATACATAAAAGTGGTAAAAACTCAACAACATCCCAACTTTCACATCTCCTCTCCACCTCTCAGTGTTACGTCCTCCTCTGCAGGGCCAAAGATGAGTCAAGAAGACAGAGCTGGTTCAGAAATCCAACATTTGGGAGGATATTTCTGCGGCTGCAAACAACCTCCACGGCCTCCACGAGGGTAAGTCTTTCTTTGATCATGAGGAAGGCCAACACAAGAGTCGCTGAGCGGCTGATTCCTCGAGCGCAATGGACGAGAACCTTACCTTCAAGGACAAAAGACAGAATCTTGTTATATGTCGGCTGTGAGTAGTTAATTTTGCTTTATTGCCACAAGAATGGGATTAATTGTGAATTGTGTAACGTAGGTGTGCAACAATACAATCAGCTTATGGTTTAATGCTCATAATGGGTGGTTTTCACAACAGAAATGATGGCTTATTATAGCAGGAAAAAGCACAGGCGCTAAAATAACTGTTACAATAGCAGGACCCTGAAACTGAAACGGCTAAATGACACTCAGCTGTCATTCATTTTATTATTTACACCTGTGATTTGACAAGTGCTATCAGAAAACGGGCTTTTATTAACAACAACCTGTTTATTTGTCACTTCTTAGACGTTAAATGGCCAAAAACACCTGTCACAAAAGAAAAAAGGTGTCAAAAATCCAACTTGAACTTGATATAAAATTGCCTTTCTTCTAGATTTTGGTGCACAATGGAAAAAATAGTATCTCATAGATGAAAAAAGCTGCTTTTATTCATGTAAAAGTAAATTAAAGAAGTAAAAATTACTGATTTAGAAGCTACAGAGCAAAAGTGTGAATTCAGTTGGAGTTTTAATAGATTCCATATATAATATCTGCCTTTTTAGGTCACAGTTTCTCAGATCTCTTTGACAATACAATCCATGTTTTTTTTAGCTTGATGACGCATCACATTTCCGAATCATGATGTTTTTGGACTATGTTATATTACTCCGCCTCCATCCCAGTGTGTTTCCTGTGTTTTCTGTAGCTCCAATGGACTCGTACCTTTCTGACTCAGAGCCCCATGAATGAAATCAGCCGTCTCCGTGAAGAATGGGCTCAAGTCAAAATCTCTGCAGTCTGCTGCCTCTACTCCATGATACAGTATGTTGGTGTCTTTGTAGAAACGTGGCCCTGTGTCAATGTGCTGGGGGCCGTCGGCAGCGTTCACCACATGTGTCACTTCCAGATTCACTAACAGGGTTTTATCCTGAGCCGTAGCCCTGTGAGCGAGACAGGAGATGATACAAGGGATGTCGTTTTTAGCAATTTTTTCTCGCCTGTAGCCAGCTCCGGAAGCATATGTTTGCAAATGCATCACTGGTGACTCAAATGTACAGATTTTTATATTTGTCCCATCAGTTGGCCAAATATGCGACTTGTTTGCGGCAACAGTTTCACAATCAGATCATCATATTGCAGCAGGGCCCCAAAGTGAGAATGTCACTTACGCGTCTCCGATGTAGAGGTTGGGCCAAACCTCATTGACAGCTCCAGTGGGGCGTCTGTTCCTCAGCAGAAGGCTGAGCAGATCGCAGGTGGGCGGTGTCTGGTACTTTGGCTCCTCCTCTGAGCTCATATCTGCATCTCTCACCTCACTGTTGATGTATAATTATCACAATTTATATTCAACTCGGTAACAGTTAGATAACTTTCCCAAATACTTCATGTTCCAGGATGGAAAATTTGTTCTGCTAATTTCCCTCCTTTTCTGTAGGCATTTGGAAAGGACCCCCAGTAAACCCCTAACGTTACTGGTGCAGCTCGCTCTGTTTCCCATCTGAGCTGGATATCAGTGTTGTTCAGAGGCTGAACCCCGCTGGAACAAGACAGCTGAACATACCAGAGACTGGGCAGAAGCAATGTGGACTATTTATTCCTCAGATGACAGTGACAGAAGCCAGGCTGCTTGTGTTGTGACAAATTTAAGTACAGGGCCGCTGCAGTTTTAACAGTTGTAATAATGCAAGTGACTCAAAACATGGGGAGGTATTAATGTCAGGTTGTTACATTGATTGTTTTCAAACCACATCAAACCAATGAGGACATGCATTTTCTAGTAGTTGTATAGTTTTTCCGAGTGGGACAAGCTTTACTGAGCATGCTCAGGTACGCAGGTTACACTGCCAAGAGAAGTAAACTACAGTGGTTGTTAATAACACCTCATTGTCCATTTAGTTAATGTTTTGGAGCTTTACATCCTATTACATGAACTGCACCAGCAAACAGATCCTGGCCTTTTGTCATTTGATTGTAGATGCTAAAATTTTCATTCGTACATGAAAGACAAGGAATCTGCCGAACACTGGTAAAATGTGTTCAGTCTACTGATGTTAGCAGTCCACAGTGGTCATTAATAACAAGGATTAATAATATAAAATAAAACAAAGGTATGGCAGTTGTGCGTTGGTCAACATAGCTGGCTTAGCTAGGTAGGTAGTTAGCCTAATCTTGCTAACTAAGTATAACGCTAGCTAGGCTATAAAGGAACTACACCACGGTTGCGTGATTACAAGACTTCTTCAAGATTTCAAGACTCCTTTCCTCTTAGCGAAACGTGATCTAAGTTCTGGTGGTGTCAATTGCCAGTCTCGCCTCCTTGTTTCAAAAATTACTATAAAAAGTTAGCATAATCTAGCTATCTAACCTAGCTAGCCAGCTGTGTAGCCCACACATTTGTTATGGTGAAGAAGTAGAGAAAAGTGAAACCGTGAATTTTAATGGGGTAGCCAAGCTGAGATGATTACTAACATTGTGGTGGTGCAATGTCTCCTTATTTATTTATTTGTTTCTGCAACTACTCATTCTTGTTGGCAATTTATTTATATCATTGCCCATTGTGTAGCACAGGAATATACTTTTTTATGTAGTCCTCAATTGATTGGTTGCAATAGTTATACTTTTTTAATTGTTGGTAAAGCTCATCAGACAAAAACACTTTTCAATTATATAAGATAATAACATGTAATACGCTTATGTCAATGTCGTGGTCAGAACACCCATCTAATTGAAACATCACACTGTGTCCGTCCAGCCTTCTGTTTTGCATTTTCCTTCTTTTGGCTGTAGGTTCTGAGTCAATATTGCATTGTTCAGCAGTTTGTACCACTTGTTTCCAGAGCTCTTCAAAGTTGGTTTTATCCCTACAGTCTTTTAGAGTCGGTACAAGAGCTTCAACTAAATCCACAGTGAAATCTTAAACATACACACTTTAACTAATAGGAAAATATACAATAATCAGATTCTTTGTTTTTTATATAGAAGCAGGTGCATTTTGAACCGCCTATACGCTTTTTAGTGACAATAACATGGAATCTTTGAATGCTTAGAAATTCTTGAGATCAGTGTAAAAAATTTCTACTACTTATATGTTGGAATGGAGGGTGGTTGTTCTGGGAGAAAGCCACTGTCGAAAAAAGCACATTTGAATCTTCACTAGAGTTCGCCAGAAGGCATATGGGAAACTCTGAAGACAACTAGAAGAAGGTTCTTTGATCTGATGAGATTTTTTCAACAGTGGCTTTCTTTTTGCCACTCTCCCGTGAAGCTTTGATTGATGGAAAACAGGAAACAGTTGCTATCTCAGCCGCTGAAGCTTGTTTTTCTTCAGAGGAGTCTTTGTAAAGATAGATAGACATAGATATTATCATCAACTTATTGCGTTTGTTTAACCGCTATGTAATCGATACAAGCTTAGACGGCTTCTGGTGACGCAATGGCGTGGCTCCAACTTGGCTCCTGGCCAGTGGAAACGCAAACCGGTTCTTAGGAGGAACGGGGTTTGAACCAACTAAGCTCCGAACGAACACTAGCACCAGGTTGGTGGAAACACGGTATCTGTGGCCTTCCTCACTTGTCTCTTTCTTCCACGGTCACTCAGTTTTTGAGGACGGCCTGCTCTAGGCAGATTTATACATTATTTTAGAATTTATATTTTCATGTTTTTGGCATTACTTTGTAGAAATCTGGTTTCACTTTGATGTAAGAGTCTTATTTTGTAAATTCTTGACCAGAAAGCCAAATTAGATTGACCATGATTCAATGTTGAAAAGCAATAAAAAGGGAACACTTCCAAGGGGGTTGAATACTTTTTATAGACACTGTCTGTGCATAGCCCTTTAATCAGCTTCACTTTGGTTGTGTGGTGTGGCCAGACTTTGGTCTGTTGTGGCAATGGCCACCCTGAACCACCCTTGAGTTTGTCTTGTTGGTCTTTTACTGCATGTATTCCATTTATATGTTTTATGTTGGGTTGTTTTACTTCATAATGGCTGGTAGAGTTAGTTTAGAGTTTTTGCATTTTTGTCCGTTTCAGGATTAGACTATGTAAAAACTATATAATGTGGGCTAGCTGTTTCCCTTGCTTCCAGTCTGTATGCTAATCCTGACACTAAGTGAAATGAGAGTGCTTTAATCTAATCATCTATCTCTCCACAAGAAAGCCAATTTCCCAAAATGTCAAACTTCATTTAAAGATGTTTCGTTCGTATAGATTTGAATGTTGAGGATCAGAGTTCACTCCTGATATTGGAAACAGCAGCTCAGAAAATGGTCTCACCTTAAAGCCCATTTAATAACAGCTCTTTCTTTATACCTGTTGTGTCTTTTGTAAAGAAGAAAAGGTCAGCCAGTGCCTCACTTTCATAGCTGTTTTATTAGTCATTGGAAAAATAAGCTACTGTAATTGCTGGTTTTGATCTTTAGGTAGTATTTCTCACTCCAAAAACCTTTAATTTCTTCAGAAAAATGGAATTTATCTTAAAAAGTGAAGACGATTAGAACATGTTTTACATGCATGTCTTCATTGTAGGAGCTGCTCCAAATTCAAATATAACACAATATAATCAAGCTATATGGACCGATTGAATTTTCTAAGTCCGTCCATTGGTGCTCCAGCTCCGTGATGATCCTTGGAAGTGCAGCTTTTTGTCCAGCTCTCGGAGCTGCTCTAAGAAACCCTCATTAGGTGAAATGTTCCTGTTGGCGCTGACAGCTTTCATGGCGTCCACCAGCGTCATGTTCTCATGGATCATCAGGTAAGCCAGAACCAAGGTGGATGAGCGGCTGAGACCCATCGCGCAGTGGACGAACACTTTACCTGCCAAACAGCAGAAACAAAAACTCACTTTCTCTGGATCATTTCAGGGCTCAGCCGTCTCCTTCCAGCTCTATGTCTGTATTTACTGCCATGCAATCAGTGGATTATTGCGGTAAACTTTATGCTAAATGTCTAATTTGTTACTCCTCTGTGGATTAAAAACCATGCACATCCCAGAGAGGAGTACTTCTAACTCCTGACTAAAAGTTTTCAACAATGTTGCAACAAATGTTTCTACACACGGTAATCCCTGGTTCCTTATCGGGTCTGAGGATTAGGGCGCAGAGGAGCGCGTAATTGAACTGTCTTGGCTTCTGTGTATTTCTGCCGGGGATTACTGTAGGCCCCGCCACACACTGGAGCCCCCGATCAGCCAGCATGTGAAGAAGGAGGCCTCATCTTATTACTGTCATGTCAGATACCGACTTCACTTTGCATAACAGGCCAGGCAGGCACAGGCCACAAACATAATTGTGTAATTTCCATGTCCAATAAAAGTGTTGCTTACAAATTACCAGGGCAATCCATTTAAAACCAATTTTCCTGGCCGAGGTCTGAGCTTATGAGAAGATTACCGTGGGGGAAAGATATTAGCTTGATATTATGTTTAGTGTTTGATTTGCATTTTAATGACTAATACAACTGGGGGCTGCTGTAATGGGAATTGACTGACAAATGTTTCAGCACCTTGCCTTGTCTTCCCCAAGTTAATGTGTGAAAATGATGAGGGATACCTTGAGAACAGCGAGAGCTCCTCACCTGTGGGCGAGCTCAAAGCATTCTTGATGAAATTGGCCGCTGGGTAGAAGAAGGGACTCAAGTTAAAGGACGGCATGTCAAAAGCTTCCACTCCGTGATAAGTGATTTTGGTGTCTCGGTAGTAGCTGGGCCCCGTGTTCACGTTGAACTTTCCATCAGCAGCGTTGAGCACATGGGTGATGTGGTGAGCCTGGAGAGTCCTCTTGTCTTTGGCTGCGTACCTGAAGAGAAAAATGATAGTTATCTGTGAGAAATTAACCAGCCAATACATTTCACACTGTCTGATAAGTAATGCTTAAAAATTATTACTTGAGTTGCCATTGCTGACTTTAATTGTGAATAGCAAAACATTTACATAATGCAAACATTAGATGAAATTTTGTGGTTCCAAGCCACATTTAAATCTCTCATCTGTTTGGTTGTAGTTTATTATATCTGTCAACATACAACCTGATTCATCTTAAAAGGTATCCACTTCAAAATAGAGAAAAGACTAAAAAATAACAAGATTAATCATCTAGAGTGATGCTAGTGGCACTATAGTGGCTGTGGCTCAGGTGGTAGAGCGGGTTGTCCACTGATGGCAAGGTTGGCGGTTCGATCCCCGGTCCCCCCCACATGCCGAAGTGTCCTTGGGCAAGACACTGAACCCGAAGTTGCTCCCAATGGCAGATTAGCGCCTTGCATGGAAGTCTGTCGCCACTGGTGTGTGTGTGAATGGGTGAATGCGAAACACATTATAAAGCGCTTTGGATAAAAGCGCTATATAAGTGCAGACCATTTACCATTTACTATAGTGGTACTTCCATAATGTATTTGTATGCATTTTTGAAGTATTGCGTTAGTGTTACTCTACCTCAAATCATCAGGGACCTATCTCTGATTTGCTTAAAACATTTCTATCATAAACTATGGATATTTAAAACGGTGTCTGTGAATATTAGATTAATCAAACAATTCCTGAAATTAAAGAAATAAAACAAAATTGCCCATGAACCTACTTTCTGCATTTTTTCGCACATTGGAATTTGAGGCTATGCTTGAACAATAATAATAAATAATATTGATAAAATTTAGAAATTTTTTATATTAATTTATTTAGATAGAAATTAGTTTTTAAAAATGTTGAATATCAGATCAAATAATTGGCCAAACCCATAATCAG
>OMNN01097693.1:58144-76964 GCA_900302755.1 Chromis chromis
ATAATCAGTTGACCCCTTGTGTGTTCACCTTTATTGTGTTGCATATAAAATACAAAACAATAAAGGTGTATTTAAAGTGTATATAAAAAATGTACACAAATATCTCAACATAAGTAAGATCAAAAGTATCTGCAGAGACAGAGCAGTATACTTGTTACTATATTATACATGCTAATGATTCTTCCATGGCTACAATGTGCTAAATTACCGTGATAATGTGTTAATGTTTAGCATACAATGTTTAACATGGTAGCATGCTAATGAGTTGGTGTGATATTTAATAACTATGACTGAAAACTCAAAAAGTTCCTCCACCTAAAATTGTTTATTTCTTTTTTTTGCATATTTATGTTTCTTCTCATTACAAAAGACTGTTAAATAATCAATTTTTTGTGCTAGTGGTACTGAATTAATAGAAATGAATGTTCCAATCTCACATGTCTCCAATATAGATCCTGGGCTGAACCTCATCCAGATGGTTGCTGGCCCCTTTCTTTGTCCACATCAGCCTGTGGAGCTCTGAAGCTGGGGGGGTCTCGTACCTGCCGTCGGCCCCCTCAGGGCTCGCCAGGCAGCTGAGGCCTCTGGGCATGTCTGGACGCTCCACTTCTGCAGGCTGAGAGCAGCATTGGTCATTTCCAATGAAATCTGCCACAGTGAGCACTGAGAAGTTGTTAAAAAGGTGATGAATGTTTCCCTCTCTTTGCTTTGCTCTTTTACAGTTTAAGAGTTGGATGCGCGTATAGTTCCAGGCACCATCTGCCTTTCATATGAATGCCAAATAACTCCACTGATAACGTCTAATAAAGTTAATTGAAGTGAGGGCATCGCTGAAAGATAAATGCAATGTGGGATTGTAGTGAGGATTGTTAATTAGAACATCCAGTATGCAGGCCTGTAGCCTTTAAATATAGACCATAATTATGCCAATAAATGCACTCCACAGTGGCGAAGGACCACAAGATCACATAATTGTAAGCTGACCTTATGATGCTCTCATTATTTTATCTACAGTTCAGTTGCACTTGTGGATTTATTTATCTCCAGAGATACAGCGAATTGGTATTCAAGGCCTATAAACAGCTATAAACAGCCTTTCATTTCCTGCAGGCAAGTCTAACCTGTGCATTTACAATTTACACACTGGGCTTTGGAGAGACTTATACTACGCATTCTGTATACATTAGCATCCATTTAAGCAGGTGTGTGATTGTGTTCCAGGCTGGGGACGTGCAAGTGGTGTGTATGCATTGTTATAGTAAAGAAACCGGTGGCAGCTCGGCGTCTTATTTGCATTCTTCCCGTGTATGGAGACATAATGTGGCTCTGAGGGTTTGTAGACTTATTGTCGTGTCCACAGGGATGAGTCATCGAGACCAAATCTGTTTCAGTGACCTTTTGTTAAGCTGCTGTGGCATATGGAGGTGCACTCAAACACCGCGATGGCTTTATCCATCGCCCCGCGTTGTTGTATGTGTGTCAGTCAGAGTATATGTATGCGAGGAAAGCTCCGTCTGACCCCGTGCAGGCGAGTGTGTGAGTCTTGAAGGCAGAGTAAAGTGTGTCTTTGCACAAGTACTTATGCCCAGAGTACCTGGAGGCTCTTCTTTCTCCTCATTGATCTATAAGTACAACCCTTCCCTGCCTCCCACAGTCAGGGGCAGAGAACTGATTTCCCTGGTGCACATGTTGAGCTGCAGCGCTGCTTTCATAGCCTCCCCCCTTAGGCTAACCTGTCCTTCCTGCTCCACTTCTGTGTAATTAAAGATGCTATGTATGGGAAAGTGCCTGCGGTTAACATGGAGGGCAAATAAAAATGGCTTTTTACCTCCTCCGGGCCTCTTCTTGGTGGTTTTATGAATTACACTTCCCTCTTTAGCCTTTCAGATGCGGTTCATCTGGATTTGTGGGCAAATTAATAAAAGAAGAAAGTGTAGTAATCCATCAGGCAACGCAGCATCATCACAGCACGTTCTCATTTATATAAGTGCTTTGTAAACATGTTTACCTTGCAAATGCAGCTATGTCGTACAATAAATCCACACACTTTTGATTATGTATACCGCACATACTAATAAATATTTCCCCCACATTGAAATATCGGCATTAAATTTGTAAGAACACATTGTTAGTAGACACTTGCCTTGGCTGGAAACGCTGCTTTTCATGGTCTCTCTGTACAAGAGCTACATGTAGGTCGACAGCACAACTGTCTGCGTTCTCCTTGGTAATCTACCCTGCAACCTTTTTTGCTATTTTAACATCTGAATCTCAGCCCAAAATAATTCTGGCATCATCTTCTGCATTCCTTAAAGGTTACCCGAGCTGCCAGCGCAGGAGGGAGGATAGGACACGGCTTTTTCAATAGCAGGAAAATTAGATCAGTGCTGGTGTACTTGAGCTTAAATCTGACACACTCTTTACAGAGGTTCTTCTGTATAATAAAAATGTGTTTAAATTCCTTCCTGGTCATTTGGTCAAGAGTTGTTGATCTTTTTTACTTTATATGTTATATATTTGCTGATTCTTAGAAGATTTCATCAGAAAAACCTACAATTTATGACACTTAAAACTACAATATTGACATATTCAGTCTTGCACAAAAATAGTATTCTAGAAAAAAACAACATAAATGTAGAGAGATGAACATTTGTACAAGTAAAACAAACTTTTTTTTTTGCAAAACACTCTAAATTTATTGTCACTTTTTTGTCCTCAAATATATTATTCATCTACAAAACTCATATATACATACATAGTTCATACTGTCGTTTCTCCATCATTTTGGAGATGTCGTTCACAATTAACTCTTCATTTTTAATGTGCGCTTCTTTTTAAGTGTGTGATATGGTGAGGTTGAGAGATTTTCACAGAAAAATAACAGTTCATAACAGGTAGAAATCAATGCTTTCAAGCTCTACTATATATAAGATGCATGTGCCTCTTTTTGTGTGTCTGACATCCCTAATGCTTCTACAGATGATTTCTTGGACAATCAAAAGACCTGAAGGCTTTTGATGCACAGCAGTGATCAGCTCGACTGGCTTGACGAACACACCAAAGGAATCTCACACTGTGAACAGTGATGTGTTGGACAGATGCTGTAGATTGATTCCCTCTTTTCTGAGTCATCTAGAGAGTATACTAAAATATGATGCTTTGTAAAATATGTTCCTGTAGACATTTGGTCCATTCTGCTGTAATACAAAGTGAGGTGCTGAAGGAAAATCAATCCTACAAGAATGAGAGGTAAAGACATGATTCAAGACGGATATACTCGTAAAATCTCAGTACGATTAGCATTCTCTGCTCAGGCTTGTCTCATTGTCACTTAACAGTACATTAAGTTTGAATTTGTTCTGCAACTAAACTGTCTTTTTGTTAAGACATTTTTTCCTTTTTAACATTACTTTCTCAAAAATGTGAACAAAAAAGTCTATACTATTAGCAGGAGGAGGTGATGCAGCTTAATAAAAGGCAAAAAAAAGTATTTAAATGAAGAAGTAACTTTGCACCAGTGTTTGATCTTTAGCGTGTCCGGAGCATAGAAGGCCGTATTTTCAGGACCTGCATTTTAAAATGCCTTTTTTTATGTTTCAATATATATTGAATAATAAAATAATTTCAATATTTAAGATGCTAACTTAAAATTAGGAGCTGAAAAAAGTAGATTTTCGTATGCCTCCCCATTCTTCTACACTTTACAATACAATACTATGTTAGCATGCTAACATTAGCATGCTAATTTTCTGATGTCTCTCATCATGGCAGTGTAGTATAAACGTAGCTAATTTTTAGAATGGCCTGAAGAAATTTGTGCTGATCAATTGTAATAAAAATGATATTAATGTTTAGTATTTTAAATGTGTATTTTACGTTAACAACACAATATTCAATATGTTAACATAAAATCAAGAGCTGTACAGCCTCCCCATTCTTCAACTATTATGCTTCCATGTTTGTCAAGAGGTAGCATACTGGATGCTAACATGCTGTTAGCACTGACCATTTACAATACCATGTCAGCATGCTAACATTAGCATGTAAAATTTCTAATGTTTCTCATGCAATAATGTCAGTGTTAGCATGTGTAGCCTAAACTTGGCTAATCTCAAGAATGGCCTAAAGAAATTTCTGCTGATCCATCATAACAAAAAGAGTGTGGATTCGTTCTCCGGCTATTAATGTGAAGCATTTGAAATATTTTTTTTTCTGTTAGCATTTCAATATTTAAAATGCTAGCATAAAATTAAGAGCTAAAATAAGTGGAATTATGTGTGCAGCCTTTCTACTCTTTTACTACTACTATTATGCTTCCACATTTGTCAACAAATAGCATACTGGATGCTAACATGTTGGTAGCACCAAACATTTACAATAGCATGTCAGCATGCTAACATCAGCATGTCCATTTTTAATTGTTTGTTATTCAATATTGACAGTGTTAGCATGTGTAGCCTAAACTTCGCTAATGTTTAGAAGTGCTAATTACTTCTACTAAAAAGTTATGAGTGTTCATTTTTATGTTGTCATTTTGATATTAAGATGCTAACATAACATTAAGAGCTGAAATAAGTGGAGTTATGTGTGCAGCCTCCCAATTCTTGTACTACTAGTTTATGTTTACACATTTGTCCAGCTCGTGTACTGGATGCTAACATGTTGAATTGACGAAACATGCTAACATTAGCATATTCATTTTCTAATGTTTCTCTTGTAATCACAACATTGTTAGCATGTGTAGCCTATACTTTGCTAATGTTTAGAATGGCCTGCAGATATTTTCTTCTGGTAATAATGTGTTGCATTTTAAATATGTTTGTATGTCAACATTTCAATATTTAAAATGCTTACATGAAATTAAGAGCTGTACTAAGTGTGCAGCTTCCTATTCCACTCCTTTTTATGATGTGTTAGTCTGAGTACAGCTGAGTCTGACAGAAATTTAGTCATTAGTTAAACCAAATTTCATGACAATACAAGTAGCTACTTCAGTCTGGGCTGTTGGACCGACAGACCGACATCCTTCCCAGAAACTATGTGGCCGTCAAATACAAAGGCCTCTTGACTACAGAATCTGACATGTTTTCCTTTTTTTCGTCATCTGAAGATCCAGGTCCAACAGCAAAGCCAGGAAATTCCTGTTGGGGTAGATGGCTCTCTTCTGGATCAGTTTCTGCAAAGCCTGCTTGAGCGGGAGGTGTTGGTAGATCATGAGGTACGCTAACACCAAGGTCGATGACCGGCTCATTCCCATAATGCAGTGCACCAGAACTTTCCCTGAAGAACAGACAAGATGAAGGGAGAGAGGGATGTGAAGGAAGGATTAGTGAGAGGCCTCGGTCTTATTAATATCATACATGACTGCCCGTCTCACGCTGTGGCCTTTCTTTTTCCCTGCTGTGAGCTAAAAATAGTGCCCACAATTCATTGTCTTTGTTCATTTAAGGTCCCTTTGCAGACCGGGCCCGACTGTCTCTTTAATCCCAACTCGTCCTCTGCTTGATAACTTCTTTGAAAAGAGCCATGGTCAAATTATAGACTTAAATTCTGCAAGGTAAGACTCTTATTATTACTGCTGGCTGAAAATCTGCAGTTACATACGATTAAAAGCTGTGGTGACAGGTGACATTGAAAGGACAGCATGATGGGAGGATTTTAGTGGAGGGGTTTACTGTATTAAGGATTTATAGAGTGAAATAAAAGATGGGGGGGAAAAAAGAAAATTGGAACAACTGAAATTTGTCATTTTTCATAATTTATGTTTGATAGAAGCCTTGAGGAGTCTTACCATCAGGTGACTTCAGAGCTTTATGAATGAAATCAGCTGCAGGCTGGAAGTAAACATCCAGATCAAAGTGTGTCGAGTCATCTGCTGGAATGCCACAATACACAAAGTCGTTGCCATAAAAGCTTTGGTTCCCTATGCTGCCTCGCTTGGTGTGAGCAGCGTTTAATACATGAGTTATACCTAATTTCAGCAAGGCAGACTTGTTTTGGGCTACTGCCCTACCAAGACAAAGAGACAGAAAGAGGTTCAAGACTTATGCGAACGCTACACATGGCAGCACAATCATTTTATGTCAGAATACAATATGTGGAAGGAGTTATGTCAAAGTGAATGCATGGGAAGTTGTTTAACACTACAAGTATCACATTTCCTTGCACGACAAAGTCATTACACGTGGTTTAAAATGTATACTTACACATTCCCAATGTATATATGTGGCCACACTTCGTCAATTTGACTGAGGTGCATTTTGCAAGAGTCCAAAACCTTCTGCAGATCCTTCACTGTCAGATATTCTTTTCTTTTGCCTTTCAGAGCTGACATTTTAGGTCCAAATCCTTCGTCTTGGATCGATTACCGCCCTAAATGTTTGTTGTATTAAAGCAGTTCCCGTCTTTCTCCGGCTCGAGATGATGTGTACGAGCAGGTGTTTATCCGCTGTCACTGGACAGTTACCCAATTTAGTGCTTAACCTAGCGTGTAGTCTTACTCGTGCAGAGGGCAGAACAACAAACAGTGCAGCCCAGGCTCTGCTTTTCGCACCGCTCTGGGACTCTAATTTAATAAGCCTCAAACAGTGATGAATCATTCCATAAAGTAGTGATAATTGGATATAATTATGGACAAAATGTTTAAGTGCAATGCTTATGTTGGATGGCAGAAAGTCTGCTGTAATTCAGCATTTATGGAACAGAAATACTGTAACAGCTTCATGCAGATAGTTCTCTGCTCTGACATAAACATCTTACATAAAGCTTCACTGTTGGCTGCACATGACATGAAACGGCCTTCACACCGCACAAATATCTCTTTAAACTCTTCTATTATGTTGTGGGTCAATTTCACTCATTTTAGCTTTTAAATGGAAGAAAATTAATTTTTCTTTTACACTATGAAATGTGATGACTACTCTTCATTCAGGGTCATGAATGTGTATGTAGAACGTGGGTGCAGTGATGTGGTGTGTAATGTCAGTACAGATATCTCATAGAAAATCAGTCAATAAATGTCTTCAGGTCATTTTTGACCCGGAGACATTTATTGATTGATTATCTAAAGTGCTGCATCTGTTTATTGATGGATCTACAGTAGTGTGTGTTGCGGGACAAAAATCCCACCTGATATGTGCATAAAAGTTTGAGAATATGATCCATAACTGGAGGTGAAATTGTTACCAGAGTGCAGTTTGACAGGTGTGATGTAGTTGTATGTGTGTTCCTGCCTATGAAGAACTCTCCAGCTGAGAAACTCTTCATTTTAAGAACATCATTCTCTTAACAATGAGCTCACATTTCACCAGGCAATAAGAATTATCTTTTGTTCTGGAGAGCACTAGAACTGTAGCAGGAGGTGTTTCTGAGCCATTAATGATTCAAGTTTTCTAGGAAGAAGCTGCCTCTGAGTGTGATTTATCAGCCATGAGAGACCATGGAAATCTAAAGATTGTCATGGCCACTTACACCACAGCACAACCAAAGCACATTGTCAGTTTTCAAAGACCTGTGTTCTTAGAAAAGATCCTTGGTCTATATGGTTTGGATATTACCAGTGTGGATGGAGGGGAGCCCATTATTCCTGAGGCACTTTATGATGAGCTGCTGCTGTGCAGAGAAAACGTTCAAGGTGGACCATTCTGATCAGAATCCACTGTTATCGACCACTGGAAATGTGAGACATGTCAGAGAGAAACATGAAGGTTGCAGTGTTTTGTCTCCTCAAGAGGACGATTAACAAGCACCACATGTGGAAAATTCAAGAAAACAATACCAAGAATCTACAACCCCCCCTGACGGCTAAATACAAACATCAACATGCTCACTATGACCATGATGACATGTTGATATTTAGCTGGTATGATGTTTACCATGTTGACAATCTTGGCTCAGTGTGTTAGTGTGCTAACATTCACTAATTGGCACTAAAAATATACTGAATATAAGCTCAGGATGTGTACCAGTACCCATACTACCATTTTATATAGTAAGCCAGATAAAAAATGTGTTTGCCCCAATAGTTAGTATGTCAAAAGCAGCATACACTAAAATTACCAGGATGTCCTACTGCATCCGGTTGCATTTTTCAGTTTGCATGGTAGCATGGGTTTCTGGCCAGTCTGACCCACTATCCCTTGCACAGTCATGGTGTCTTGCTTGAGTAAGAGCGCGCACCATACTGTGCACAGACAGATTATTTAGGTGATTTCACATTGTGATGGATATATGACCAAGATGGTGATGACGAAGTAGTATGTCCCAATTGTGTGTATACTACATGGAACAGTTACTGCCTTTCAGTTTAGAAGCCAGACTGAAAAGGGCAGCTGTAGTATGTACTGAATGGAAAAAGAAAAACATATGTGACTGGGAATACAAAGTCAGTGTGGTGGATCTTACCATCGCTATTTTGGCAGTGCCTGACTTGGTAATTCAAAAGTGAGCAAAGAGATTTAGTGTGAGTGGAGCCAAAGCAGGCCATGCATAACTTTAAGCCTTAATATAATTTAAACCGGTGAGTTATATAAAAATGTACTCCCTGCACAGATGTCACGAATGGGAAAATTACCTATAGAGACCAAAACTGTCTTTTGCACCAGCCTGTAAAAATGGTTATTTCTGCTGTAAGGTTGGGCACTTTAACGTGGGGGTCAATGGGGATTGACTCACCATTGGAACCTGCCTCAAGTGGCCATTCGAAGAACTGCAGTTTTTGGCACTAGATCACTGGCTTAATTTCTCTGCTATGGAGGTTGCCACTTGGACTAAACACATACATGATGAGCATGTTGTTAATTTTGCAGGTATTTGGTCATAAACCAAAGTTTTAGATTAATTGAAATTTTTAACGCCACGTGAAAATTTAAGCAATAAGCAAATCTGATCCACGGGACAGCAATGTAGGTATCTGTATTCAAATTTCATGGCAATCTGTCCAATAGTTATTAAAGCATTTTACCCCAAACCATATATTAGTTTAATAGTAATAGCATTAATATTAGGGACATTTGTGAAAACCTATTTACATTTTGCTGTGCACACTGAAGTCCTCAAATAGTAGTCACAGAAACATTTTATTTTTCACGTCCGCATGTATTTTTAAAGCATCTAATTAGTGATGACAAGTATTCAAAGTAATATGTCATGAATGAAATTTAATTCTTTGATTCAATATTTGCATCTACCCAAGAAAACATCACCAAAGTCTTGAACTGTTTCAAAATGAATACACTGTGCAGAATAACTCACAACATAATGGATGTGAGTTTTCTACAGCATAATACGAGGGTTAAAGAAGCAATTTTGCCTCGCATTCAGTCTTTAAAATTGATTTTGCCTTAAGGTGAGTTGATTACATCGATGTTCTATTAACATGAGGGTCAATATCTTGCAAAAAGGCAGCATGATTCACATTAAACACAGCGCCAGAGCCAGGGGAAATGTATCTGACTCAATACCATCCCTGAAACAAAGTAATTCAAGTGAAAGCACAGCATCTCCCTCCACTGGCAGATACTGAATCCGTCATTTGTCTTGAGGAAAACTGGCGTTTGAGGTTCTGCAAATTAGAATATCAATTCAGTTTTGAGGTGCACTCATGAGGTCTTGCGCAGTTTTATATCCAAAGCACAAAGCTGCTTGAGGAATCCTCTGTTTGGGAAAATCCACCTGTGCTCTTTGACCTTATTGATCGCCTCTAGAAGCGTGTAATGATGGTGGATCATTAGGTAGGCCAGGACGAGGGAGGCAGACCTGCTCACACCGACTGCACAGTGAACGAAAACCCGAGCTGAGGAAGAAAGAGAAGGATCACAGTGAGCGTAAAGCATGTGATGAATGTGGGGTTTTTTTTTTCCAAGAGAGAGATGGATAAGACTCGCAGAGAGGCCTGCAAAGCCTGACATTAAAGCAACATGATGGGTATTTACCACCGGCCGTGTCAAGTGCATTCTTAATATACTCAGCAGAGGGAAGGAAATAGCGAGAGAGGTCAAAAGACGGTGAGTCATCCGCAGGCACTCCATAATAATCCACTGTGGATCCATAGAAGTCATGACTCCCCTGACAGTGCATCCTCCCATGAGCTGCATTCAGAACATGAGTGATTCCCAGCTTCCATAGACTGTAGCGATCATTGGCCACTGACCTGAGGAAAACGGAAACTATCATTATAATAGAATCACAAAAAAACCTGTATATGGTGCTAGGATTATTATATTAGCTGTCAATATCAATGTGAGAGACTTACATATCCCCAATGAACAGGTTAGGCCAAACTTCATCCACATGATTACCAAACCTTTTACCTCCATACAAAACCCTCTCTAGGTCTTTTATAGAAGGAGTGGCATTATTATCCTGCAGACTGCTCATTGTTCAAATGTCAAGTTCTGTACAAAATACTGCTCTGAAACTACCCATTTGTATAATTTCTTCTGTCAGCATTTATTTTCAAACCCTGCTGAGACTTTACTACAACCATGGTGGTACTGACAAGGACAGGTGCTCCTGTTCTAAAATTAAAACCATGACCTACATTCTAAATGTCGGTCAGATTTACACCTGTAAATCCTTTTGCAGCACATTTTCACATTCTCCAGCCACGACTTGTCATTTTCTGGCATTTAACTGCACAAAAAACTAACTTCTATTTGTCATACCAATCCAAAATATGCAAATGTAAAAGGGGGTTCAGTTCACACTTCCCACCGCTTTGTGTCACTGTTTCCCAGCTATAGCGGAGCCTCATGTAGCCATTTGTAGTTGCGCTGCTATTCTAAACATTACCGCCCTGTGTTGTCAACAGTAATGCTAACCAGCGCGAAGCCCAGGCGAAATGATTTCCAACAAGCCCGTGTTATTGCAGCTAAAGCGAATGCGGTTTCTGCTCATTCTTACGAGATGCCACTTAGTCAGTTAGCTGATAAAAATAAATAAGCTCCGTGTCGTCTCCTGTTTCATCTCAGACCGGGTGAGTGAGCGGAAAGCGCACGCGTTGATCAAGCTAGCAAAGCCTAGCATGCTAACTGTAGCTTGGAGTGAATTAGCCTCCTGGCAGGGGTTGTTGTGATAGTGGGGAGGATGCAGCCGTCTGGTTTCACGTATATCTCACGAATCTTATATAAATACAACCAGGTTGGCTTCTTATTTCACAAGATACTACAAGACTACAAGCTTAATAGGAGATAAATAGCTTCTGAACCCTCCGTATTTGCTAGCCAGTGATGTGAATGGTTTGATCACTAGCCATTGATAATGACTTGAGGCTGTTCTGTAAATCACAAAGCCACAAGATCGTCACATTATTTCGTCTTTAACAGGTAGAAATGTGAACATAGCATGGATATCTTTGCAAACCTTGAAACAGACTTTGTAGATAGGGTTTGTTGACACTAACACTAAAGTTAAGCCTAAACAATAATTATCCCATTTAGTTTGTGGTAATATTGGGGATAATAACCAATAAATGTTTATCAGCAATAAAAGCATCAGTTTAATGTTTGGCCTTGGGTGTATGTCTGCTCTTTCACTTAGATTTTTAGGGAGTGGTTTCCACTGTGCAAACTTATCCTTAGGAAATTCTTGCCAGTGTTTGCCTCATCATGTTTCGCAAGTTGTGAAAGCTCATCTTCCCTTAGGAGTTCAGGGATTGTCTTAAAAGTGTTTATCACTTATGATTTTGTCACAGAGTGAATTTATTTTCTGTCTACGTTGCAGTCTTGCATGCACGGTTTGTTGAGAGTTAGTATCGCTGATTCAGTGGAATAAATATGCCTAATAGTGTCTACTTCTCCTTAAATTATTTTGTTTGTTGTGAGGAAGTTGGGAGGGAACTGATATCGCCAGTAAGTGAGAGGTCAGTTGCTTAACTTGCACTTACAAATGTTAACGTTCTTCTCTCCAGCCTTCAGAGTGAAGAGGAAATGACCCAGCTGAGTGTCCGTCGCTGGACGCCCAAACACGTTGCCAAGTGGCTGAAGGAAGAGGGCTTCTGTGACTATGTGGACCTGCTGTGCAACAAGCACCGACTGGACGGCACCAGTCTGCTCGCCCTCAGCGAGTACGACCTCCGCTCGCCACCTCTGGAGCTCAAGGTGCTGGGGGACATCAAGCGGCTGATGGTGTCCATCCGCAAACTTCAGAAACAGAATATTGACGTATTAGAGGAGCTGGGTCTGCCCTATGATGGACACTCTCCTACAGGCTCTGGAGGCAGTTTGGACTGGCTATGTAATGGAGACTCAGGCAGAGACTGTGACAGCACTGACACTGCACCGGTGGGAGAGGAGTACCACCAGTACACTAATGGGAAGTACAAGCAGCAGATGAGGCGTCTTGATCCAGAGTACTGGAAGACAGTGCTCAGCTCTGTTTATGTGGTGTTTGTGTTCGGGTTCACCTCCTTCGTCATGGTCATAGTGCACGAGCGGGTGCCGGACATGCGCACATACCCTCCACTGCCAGATATTTTCCTAGACAGGTGGGTGTGACTGCTCGCAAGTACACTTCCTAAGCCTTATTATGCCATGACAAAAACATTAATTAGCTGTGAAAAGGCACAGAGGGAGCGTAACAGAAATATATATTTTTCTCAACTGTCAAAGTTTCACACCAGATGGTCGGCATTATAACTGCCCTACTTCCCTGTGTCATGTTTCTATTATTGTCCTCACACACTCCTGATGGGCTAGCTTTTGTTCAAAGCGATCTTTTGAGAGTTTTTTTTTTTTTTAAGTGACCTACTTTTAAGTGTGACCTGTTGTTTATGACCAGCTTGGAGCTTTTCATGGAACGTCTTAGCTTATTGGGAGAGCAGATTTCAGGGAAATGCCAGCGTGTACTGAGAGAGATGAAACCTGCTGAGGCAAGTCATTCAGGCCAGTTACAAATCTTAGGAGATTTTTCCTCAATCTAGTGATATTATTTACAGCTCAAGTGGATGTTGTGCTATTTAAAATAAGCCAACTAAGTAGAAGTTTTGGAGATAAAAATGCCAGCCAAGGGAACATGTAAGCATTTTAAAGTTTTGCTGGAGGCATTTTTTTGCCTTTATTGGTGCCACTGAAGAGATGCCTGATGGCACTAGCGTAATTGTGGATCGCTGATACGAAAGATTTAACTGAAATGTTCATCAGTTAATGATTTGTTAACCTCATAAATGTTGAAATATCAAATTTTTAAAGTTTTTGTAATTTATCAATCTGCCTGTCTTTTTCCAGTTAACTGGCCTTTGCTATCTGTTAAGTCTATAACTTGTTAAAAGATGGTCATAAATCTTAATTACTGACAACCCAATCTGTCACTGAAATTGTTTGTTTTGTACAATCAGTATTCCAAACCCCAAAAGTATCTTATTTACAAACTATAAAGCAAGAATAAAGCAGCAAATCCTCATGGAAATTGGACAAGATGGAACCATAAAAACAATCTTTTCCTTTTCAACAGTGTGCCTAGAATACCATGGGCCTTTGCGATGGCTGAGGCGTGCGGAGTAATCCTCTGTAACATCTGGCTGCTGGTTCTGCTGCTGCATAAACACAGGTAGAGTCCGGACTGTCATACACATTAGGAACTGTGCTGTAGGATACCTGCAGTGTGTTTTTAAATCCAGATCAGACACAGTTTACCTGTCTCTCTTGATTTGTAGGTCCATCCTGTTGCGGCGATTGTGCAGCCTCATGGGGACGGTGTTCATGCTACGCTGCATCACCATGTTTGTCACCTCCCTGTCTGTGCCAGGACAACACCTGCAGTGCTCAGGGAAGGTAATGCATGATGTATTTTTCATTTATCATATCTTTAAACACAGCATCTCTTTCAAAGACCACAGCATCAACAGTTCCACGTCTTCTCTCCTTCTAGATGTACGGCGACATGTGGGCCAAACTACAGCGAGCTGTAGCCATCTGGAGCGGCTTTGGGATGACCCTTACTGGAGTGCATACGTGTGGCGACTACATGTTCAGTGGCCACACTGTGGTTCTTACCATGCTCAACTTCTTTGTCACAGAGTGTGAGTAGCTTCTGTTGACTCAGTCTGGCTGTGAGATCGTTCTGTTTTCCCTTTATTGGGGAACTAAAAAGTCTAAATCTAAATCACAAGAACCTACATTTTGTCATGTTAAGATTAGGGTTGCACAATTTAGGATTTTTTGCTGATATGCCAATATTTTCCAACTAATCTTGGTTGACTGTTGATGCAAATATGGATATATGCATTCTCTCTCTTTGAATGCAGTGTTGTGCATGTCTGCTCTTATTTCGATGACCCACTGCAGGTACAGACATAAAATCTAGTGTGTTTCAAATATACACATTCACCAGACAAAAACCCCCAAAACTAGTTAATCCTCTGAAGCCTAAGCAGTGTCTGGGTGTTTGTTGTTCCTGTCACATTCTCACTCAATGTGGGCTCATTTTTCACAGCAATATTAAGTTCTGCACTTCTATGGAAACTTGAAGATTTTTGGACTGACTCAGTGTAGACTTTGGAAAATGTATTTTCTGCAGTATAACAAAGTTATAATGCTATAAATCATGGAGGGAAAAAACAAAGGCGAGTTCCATTCATTATTAATTTTGCAGTAATTGAAAAAACCGAAGTGCCCCCAGGTATTACAGTATTGGAAAAAAAAGCTAACTCTACATAATATAGATATTTTAGTACTTACATTTTTAATTTGTTTCCATACTTGTCTCCTATCTGCTCTGTGTAAACACTGCCTGCAGTTCGGCTAAAACATTTCAGATTTTTTATCACAAGGCTGTTGGTCACAGCTGAGTCACTCATGGCTTCATGGTTTTTACACAATCTAGTTTCTGCAAAAGGCCTATTTTTAAATGAGACATGTGGAATGAAGTGATGAAATATCTGTATTTTAGGCTCATTTTTTTTACTCTCTCTATTTTCATAATTTCTGGCTCTGTGACTTCAGGCTTTTGAAACCTGCCGGCAGGTTTTTTGGGTTCAGAGGGTTTAAGTTACGATTTGGAAAACATGATGTATTTATTTTCATGTAAAACTTTCAAACATAACTGTAAACTTTTAGCCTCACAGGAATTACCCACCTGTGAATGCCCATTTTGGCCCATTATCAATATTTCTTCTCTGGCTTGTACTGATAATGATGCAGATTATTGTGCATCTCTAGTTATGATTAAGGTGAAATGGCATTTGAATAACTTAAAACTACTATGAGCTGTATTTTATTCCTTAAATATCCCCTAATATTCTCTAATATTGCAAATAAATAATGATTTTACATATCTACTTGACAGATTTAAGGGAATTTGTGTGTTAATAATGTAATTATTGGATGATTATAGCATTTTCCCCCCTAATTATGTTTGTCCTCTAGTGTTTGGGTTCTGTTTACAAATTAGGATCTATTTCTGATTTATCATCTTGAATGTCTACAGCTATGCTTATTATTACCATAAGATGATTATGTTATAATACTTTGAATTATAAAATATCATTTGTTGATGACATGAGACCTTAAACCACTAAACACACACTAAAGATGAGATATTAGCTTTCTAAAGACTTGAATGACCTTCAATATGTTTCAGTGGCTGCCGGGTTTCATCTGTCTTAACATCAGGAAAAGAAATTACAAGCTGTTATTAAAAACCATGACATCAGTGGATAAAGTAATAAAGCATGAGGGAGACTCTGTCCACTGTCCCTGTGTTGCCATCCAGTGTCCTTCACCGGTACTACAAGTACAATTTAAAAATAGGTGCCCTTGCTCTGAACTTTACAGAAACTGTCAGTCACACTGTGCTGCGTTTCTGGATGGTTTAACATAAATCCAAGTAAGTATTCAAAACTGCTTTTTGTTCATCTTTTCTACAGACACTCCGCGAAGCTGGAACTTCATTCACACTCTCTCCTGGGTCCTCAATCTCTTCGGCATCTTCTTCATCCTAGCTGCACATGAACACTACTCCATTGACGTGTTCATCGCCTTCTACATCACTACCAGACTCTTCCTGTACTACCACACTCTAGCCAACACCAGGGCCTACCAGCAGAGCCGACGAGCTCGCATCTGGTTCCCCATGTTCTCCTTCTTCGAGTGCAACGTCAACGGGCCGGTCCCCAACGAGTACTGCTGGCCTTTCTCGAGACCTGCGGTGATGAGGAGGCTGATTGGATAATGAACAGCAGCAGCAGCAGCAGTACTGTCAGACACGTCTTTGGCTCTGCTGCTTCATCCGCTTTGTCAAGTTGCCAACTGATGCGGTGTGTGTGTGACATCCTCAACAACAAAAGATGCCTGATGTGATTTTGTCAGCACAGAGGTCTGATGGGATACCCAGAGCCATACTCTCTTATATTTTGAGACTTAGCTTCCAACCTGTTTCCCCTGTCAACATTTTTAGGCAGATTAAACAAAATCTAGAAAACCCTACTGGGTTTTTTTTAAAGGCCCCATCACATCATCTTGTCTTTGATTTGAGAGGTGAACGCAGTGGAGATATGTCACACTTATTGGTTGCTTATTTTTCCTCTAAAGGGATGTCATTTTATGTAGCGTGAATTGCATTTTTTGTTTGTTAGAGAGTATTTGGATAGCACATGATAAAAGGAAGCATCATCAACAAATCTCAGGCAGTGCTGCAGCTAATCCCTCATAGCCAGTTAACACTTTCTGTGCAGTTACAACACTTGATTATTTGGAAGATTGAATCTGGATTATTGACTGACAGTTTTGTCTTTTGTAATTTATCGGAAAAAACACTGCTCTATGGACCACTGTTAAAGCAATATGTATAGATCTACATTACACTGTATTGCAAATATATTTTTTAGCAATTTGAGAAACAGATGTGAAAGTCTCCCACATTTCTTGAGGTCATGCTTACATTTTGACAATATTACTAAAGACTGACAGATAAATTCATGGCTCATTGTGAGGTGTACAACAACATAGTGCTTATATTGTTGTCATAGCTGGCTTTTTCCTTACCAGAACTTGAAAGGATACCTTCAAGTAAATGTCATTATCGGCCAAAAATGTGGAATGAAGGAGTGTTTTCCAGCTGTCTTAAATATAATTCCATTTGCCAATTACCTTGAGTGTTATGATGATAGGTTTCTCTGTGTAGAAATGTCCCAAATCTTTCATGTTTACTGTTGGATAGCTGTATTATGTTTTTTTTTTTTTTAAAGAAAAAAGATAATCATGCAATGTAAACTACCAGACCAAGTACCACGAGCTGTTCCTGATATTAATACATTAATCTGTAGTAAACAGACCCTTAAATTTGTATGTATTTGTTTATATTAATTTATTTCATTTTATAAATGTCAATAGGTATTTTTATATTCCATATACAAAGGTACAGCAACATGCACATGGAGTAATATGTTTACAGTTGCTTTGAACTATGTTTGAAACACAATGTGCTATTTAAGTGTAAAGTTGATTTCAAGTTGTCCTCGACATTTCATTGAGTGAAACTTGCCATTGTAGTAAAAGATCATTGATTTGGTCATTGCAGCATGTTAGAGATATGATTATTCTAAACTGAGATGTCAGTCTAACACGTTCTTTCATGGAGAAAGGATGCTGTTGTGTTCTTATGCTGCTGCAAAAGCCACATTACTAGTTTCTTGTCTCGTCGGTCATTTCCATCAATAAAGAGCCGAAATGAGACTGTTTTGTGATCTTTTTTTTCTCTTGCTGCACAACCATATAATGGTTTTGACTTACATACGGACATTGTTCATAGTCTGTTGAATGTTTGCTGTGCATTTAGCCAGTTAAACACTACTAAAGGTGAATGGACTTTAGTGCTGTAACTAAAAGATTGTTTTTGTTGTCAATTAATCTTACAATTTTATTTTTGAGTAATTGATGCGTTGTTTGCTCTGTTTTCCATGTACAATTTTGTAGGGTCTTAACCTTAATGATTTAAACTAGCCAGGTAATTTGTTAGAGTATATAATATTGAAGGGTATTAACCTTAACATTTAAATTAGTCAGTCTAATCATTGATATTTAACTTGTTAGGTCAGTTCATAATGCCAATCTTATTTCTCTACTGGAAAGCACCTTTGCTCAACAGCTTCAGTTTTTTATTATCATTATTTTAGACTGAGGTACAAAAGCATTTAATTCCGTTTTACTCTGAGATGGACAAAGATTTTATTTTCACTGTATTTGTGTTGTTTATAATAGGATAAGTCCACAAAGTTTAAGCCTCATTTAAAGAATTATGGACTGACTATTTGTAGACTTTTGACAGTAGCTAATCAAATGTGAAGAACTGCATATTAATTGTTTAATGTGTTCTGCATCATATGACACTTGTGCATGCTAAAAAATGAAACAAATATTATTGATGACAGAATAACATTACATTAGAAACAACAGCACAATATATTGGTAAACAATAACAAAGTGCCTATAATAGACGCACAAGCACAAATCAAACTGTACAATGCAAAGCAATTTTACAGACATTAAAAGAAGTCATTAAAAGAAAATAGTAACACATTCATTAGGTTAGGTCAAATACAACTTTAAAAAAATGAATGAATAACATTGCACTTATTCTTAAATCATCTGGAATTATTTGTCCACAATGTTTTTCAAGAGATGTTAAGTTTATAAAGCTTTAAAAAAAAAAAAGAAACATAATACAGACAGAATCATAGAATGTTCAGCAATAACAACAACAACAACAAAAGACTTTTTGAACAAACGTGACCTTGTGAATATAGTATTATAATATTTAGATATTGTTTACAATATATACAAAATTAGTTATATTAGGTAATTAGCATAATAATGATAGCATATTT
>OMNN01097693.1:76984-94367 GCA_900302755.1 Chromis chromis
TTTATACTAATATTAATATATAAAAATTTAATTCATTGTAGTTAATGTCTACATTAAAAACCTTCTTGAATCCACTTTAATAATAAAAAGAAAAAGTTCAGTAGCTAGCTTAAAAGGCTACATTTGCGTATTGGTTACCATGGTGATTTAGAGGTCCTCCACTTGCCGGTGTATTGAAAGCACAAATTTGACCAATAAATGCTGCCTTTTGCAAATGAAAAGAATTACACCACCTGTTGTAAAATCACATAATAAATGCTGTATTTAAATGACCGAAGATTAAAACATTATCATCTCATTCCAATTTCAGTCAGGCGCAAATTGGACAGCTATGTTTTCGGGTCTTTCGGCGCCGAGGTCAGGAGGTTGTTTGTTGCGGTGTCTCTCCTCCATATCGTCCTACACCGGTTTCCTTCGCGTTTCTAAGCTGACAAGTTGACAGCAACAAAAATCCTCGGTAAGTAATAGGTCGTTGTAGTCACTTACCGTGTTCTTGCTGTGTTTGTTGGAATGTAAACCAAGTGGTTGTCGAACATCCCGTTAGCTAGCTAGAAAACGCCCCCTGCCACACTCGTGTGTTCAAACTCCGAAAATACAGCACTGTCATATTTCTTGTCATGGACATATGTTTGGACATATTTGCAATGAAATAAATACAAATGTGCAAATAAAAAAACCCTCTTGATTCGGTTAAATTTCAACATTATTCACTTTATTCAAACTATGACCCTACAAAAGCCTGCTTGGGTAGTTATATCACTATTGATTGACACTAGTAGTGGTAAAAGAAAAATAATACAGACATACATTAAGTAACGTTTTTACCAGGTGTACCTTAACAATACCAATATCCTCCATGTTCCTTGCTATTGGAGGCAGACCTTGAAGTGTTTCAGCCTCCTGTTTAACCTTGACAATGAGGAGACGTCTCCTCACACACACAGTAAACTATATGACTCTCAGTCAAACAATGCTAATGTCTGGGAATACAAATATTTTACTTGCTACTGATAACACTTATAAGCCTAACTCCTTACTACAATAAGTGA
The DNA here is from genome assembly GCA_900302755.1 of Chromis chromis. Taxonomy (NCBI): domain Eukaryota; kingdom Metazoa; phylum Chordata; class Actinopteri; family Pomacentridae; genus Chromis; species Chromis chromis. Next base: position 78,034 of record OMNN01097693.1, read on the forward strand.
CATTGGAGTTTAAAGGTTACTGAGCAAAAATCAGTAATTATGGTCAAGATTTTGGAAATGCAGCCATTTCCCTTAGTACTCCAGTGTTTACTTTTCTTTATTTGCTTAATACAGTCTCTGTTTAATTATTTACTAACATGACATGTTAAATTAGTGGAGAGTATTTGAAGAGTCTAAAAATAGTCCCTATAAAAATACCACCATATGTAAATTTGTGAAACTGCAGATAGTAAATTCCCTCAAGTTGTATACCAAAAACAAGCATCCAATACTGTGTAACAACTAATGTTGTTTGGGCATGCAGTTAAGTATATAACTGTTGGTTCACAAATGTTTAATTAGCATTTTGAAATACATATATATATGCTAAAATATAATGATGACACATTATCAGAATATTAAATGAAAATCATTAGGGTCCATGTGAAAGGCTGGGAGGCACAGAGTCTTGTTGCTAAACAAGTGAAATGTCAGAGAAAGGTTGGTAACTGATGAACATGTAAACATGACCTGCCAAAAACAGGACATACAGAAACACTGGAGTGTATGGTAGTTTATGGGAAGGCACAGGAAACTCTGGGATGCACAAGGTGCAGAGTAGGAACTGTATTTATGAAAACACAGGGCTTCTACCCCTCAGTTGTCCTCCAGACCAACCCACTTTGTTGTACTTTCTCTGTGAATGTGTAGTCATAAAATACTCCATGACTGTCTGTGCAGATGTTTGGTTTTAATTTGATCAACAAGTGGATTTATTTTAATAACAATCCAGTTTTTATGGTCCTGTATCACCATTTTCACTCTCTTAAATCTTATCTTTTGTGACAGGCATAATGGCAGTTCCTCCAGCATATGCAGACCTGGGAAAATCAGCAAAGGACATCTTCAATAAGGGATATGGTAACTGGAAGCAAGATAAAAGGCAGTTTTATCAGTGTGTATTTGCTGACCTGCAGAGAGCAGGTCTGCTGCTGGAAAGGCATTTCCAAGCCTAGAAAGTAGTTTCTCACTGTCACTGTCCTTGCAGGTTTTGGGCTGGTTAAGCTTGATGTCAAGACTAAGTCTTCAAGTGGAGTGGTGAGTTTAACTGTTACTGTTAGACACAGATGTGCAATGCAGGTATTATTAGCTAATTGTATGTCTTTCTCAGAGATATACAGTTATCAGTGTATGTGTCAACTGATAAGTAACTGTTGCACCTAAATGCCAAAAACGTTTAACTTGGTACTATTTCTATTGTAACAATTCTCTAATAACCCTTAAGCTTAAGCAGTCCTTATCTGCAGTGTGCTTGGTACTTATGTTTGAAAAAATTAAACATTAGCAGGAGGCATAGCAAAAGTTTAACATGAGCATCAAAACTACCTCAGGTCTACATAGTATCAGCCAGTCTCTAATCATATCTATATTTCAACTGCACATGTTAGCTGATGAACATTTCCTCCCTGTATTGTCTTCAGATAGGCTTAATTTCCTCTTATTTTCACTTCAGGAATTTAAAACATCCGGCTCATCCAACGTAGACACCAGCAAGGTCACTGGAACCCTGGAAACCAAGTACAAATGGGCTGAGTATGGGCTGACGTTCACAGAGAAGTGGACCACAGAAAATACACTTGGAACGGAAATTTGTGTTGAGGATCAGGTGAACTAAAGACTCTGCTATGTTGTTAATCATCCCACTAATGAAACAGGGTTAAATTAAGAGTCAATGACGAAGCAATTTTCTTTTACAGATCACAAAAGGGCTGAAACTTACTTGTGATACCACATTTTCACCAAACACTGGGTACGTTAAGTATTAATTAGAAATTCATGACTTGCAACCTGCAAGTACTTACTAAATAAAAAGCCTTGTCACGTTCTAATTTAGTTTTTTTCATTTCACAGCAAGAAGAGTGGCAAGGTCAAAACGGCTTATAAAAGGGAATACCTTAACGTCGGGGTTGATGTGGATTTAGATTTCGCTGGTCCTACTATCCATGGAGCAGCAGTGGCTGGCTACGAGGGTTGGCTGGCCGGCTACCAGATGACCTTTGACTCGGCCAAATCCAAGATGACCCAGAGCAACTTTGCAGTTGGTTACAAGACTGGAGACTTCCAGCTCCACACCAATGTGTATGTTTTAAGAACAACAAATATTTGAATTAAGCAGGAAAAAAGTCACCGATCACAAGTTTTAACACAATCACGTGTTTTTAGGTGAAGCTGTTTTAAGATTATTAATGTGATGTTGCAAATTTCTTGCCTTTCTTTAACCAGAAATGATGGTGCAGAGTTTGGTGGATCCATTTATCAGAAGGTAAACGACCAACTGGAGACTGCTGTGAATCTTGCCTGGACAGCAGGTAGCAACGGCACTCGCTTTGGAATCGCTGCTAAATACCAGTTAGACTCCAGTGCCTCCATATCAGTAAGTGCCCAAAGACAAAGTCATTGGTGTTTGTTTAAGAACATTTTTGATAAGATGTTTTTGAACATTCCCAAGTTAGTTTCTCATGAAACTAACTTGAAATAGAATAGAAATAAAGTATTTCTATTCTATTCTATGAACTATTGCTTGTATTTTAGATAACCTGCTACGATCTGGTTTGTGTTGAAGTTGCTCTCTGAATCCTGCTTTAAAGATTTAATCCTTTTTCCACAGGCAAAGGTGAATAATGCCAGCTTGGTAGGAATCGGATACACCCAGACTCTGCGGCCTGGTAAGGACCATTTATATAATAATACACAATTTAAAACACCTATGAACATCATGGACCTCTGTTGAGTAACTCAAAACAATATTTCAGGTATGAAACTCATCCTGTCAGCACTAGTGGATGGGAAGAATATCAATGCCGGTGGTCACAAACTAGGTCTAGGCCTGGAATTGGAGGCATGAGGATCTTCTCAGCCATTTCATAAGAAGAGGAAGAATACTGGCAGAATCTGGCCTTGAGTGTTCCTGTGTGGTCAACAACAGATGTGTACCGATGAAGCCAAAAACAAAAGAAGAATCCCCGTTCACAGGCACCGATGAGATGGAAAAACCTCCTTTCATTGTGGTTACAATAAGTAGTCATGTTTCAGTCACACGTATTTATTAATCAGTTACTCCTTCTGCCAATTTATCCTCGATATGATAATGATAGAAAAACCCCTCTGCTTGGTGTTGAAAGTTGGCTCTTGAGTTTGACAATCCAGGAGTGGTTCCAAAAGCAGAACCTTGTTACTTTGCTGAAGTGTGATGATGTAGAATGTAAATCTGAGATGTTATTTTGCACAGTAGAACATACCTTTATTTATGCTCTTCCTCCTTTGTTTTATTTGCACATTTTATTTGTATTTTGGTAGTGTTGTGCTGCCTGTTGGAAGGATTACTCCCAACAAAATATGCTATTAAAAAGGAAGCCAATCTCTTGGCTGCTCTTCACTTATTTTCTTAGAGAGGCTTAATTATGCGGTGTGATGAGTTTTAGACCTCTGCTACCTTGAACATCTGCTTCTAAGTTGCAAGACTATGCTAATTGCATTTTATTCTCCTCATTGTGACTTGAGTGAAAGACTGAGTGAATCACTTAACTTTATTCCCATTTGAAGACTGTGACACTAATCAGGGAGCAGTTTGTGTGTTGGTGTGTGTCCACCTTTACAATAAAGTCCTGAAATCAACTGATATTGTCTCCTGTAATTTGATTAGCATGCATAATTAGGCAGCATGACAAATGGTGTGAGGCTACGGTAGATGAGTTAAACAGTAATGAAAAACAAAAACAAAACCATTTCATGTTTTTATTAAAGTGTCTACGGAATTGTTCAAATGCTGTACTTTGTCTTGTGACTGCCACATCAAGTGTAGTTTAGTTATTGCAATTATTGAAGTCAAAACTGGCAGTACATAAAAATGCACTTGTGTAATCACAGTAACATGTTGAGACATGAGCCCAGGTAGGAAGATGTAGGTTTTAGCTACAATCGCATATTCCCTCTTAGATTTCAGCTACCTATAAAGCAACACACAGTATCCTAGTGTTGCCTTACAAAACCATTAAATGTTGGTAGTTTTCACATAGTGTCCTAGAGTTTCATAGCCAGGGTGAGACCGTCTCCCACTGTGAGCATGCTCAGAGTAACTCGAGTGTCTTTCAGCAACTTCTTGTTCAGCTTGTCAATGGCCACGGTGTCTTTATCATCTGGAGAAGGATTCAGCACCTGTCCACCCCACAGCACCTGCAGCGTCACCAAGACAGTTTGTTTAGAGGAATTGTCGCAAGAATTGAGATTGATATTTGTCTGGGTTGAATCCCTTACATTGTCGATTGCGATGAGGCCTCCTTTCCTCAACAGCAGCAGACACTTTTCGTAATAGTTGTCATAGTTGACTTTGTCTGCATCAATGAAGACAAAGTCGAATGTTTCAGCCTGGCCAGAAGACATGAGCTCATCTAAAAGAAACAAAATGAAACCGAACGGTAAATTAGGTATTACCATAGGTATATTACCAAATGTTTAGGTTTATCTATGTTTGATGAAAGATTAAAAAAAGGACAGTCCAAAAATTCTTTCTCTTTTAGCAGAGAAATATAATTTCATGAGCCACAAATCAATCACTCAAACAAAACTTTCCAGCTAACACACATTTCATAAATTCATCACTAAACTTTCTCATAGTTAAGCAATTGCAAATACAATGAAACTAATACAATTAGTTTTATTGTGTTTTTGATGATAAATCTGTTAGATGAATGCAGGTTTCATTTGAATATCAGGGGGACACATTAAGTAGGGAGTCTTTGAGCATCAAACATTTAATTTCTTGCATTCTGGTGATTTTTTATGCACCAATTTGTGCCTATTCTGCATCAATTTATAATGAAAATGTCTTTATTTATGTGAAAGAAAACAGAATTCAGACTCCAGTTGACAATTTAAAATATAACGGAAGATATATAGATTTTAATTATGTTTTCCACAAAGCACTCAGTGGTTGTATGAGTTCATAATAAATATAGTGGATAATACTAGATAATAAATATAAAGTAAAAACGTCAGGTAAATCGTGGCCACGTGACCCTAATTTCTTCTTCGGTTATTTCCGTCACCGTCCGTCGTCAACACTCGGGTCTTTTCGTCATTTAGCGGGGGATTTAAATGGAAAAAAAAACACAAAAACTGCGCTACAGTGTTAAAATTTGTATTGAACATATACTGAAACAATTCGCACTGCCGTTTTTACACACCACGAAGGACAACGAGAAGCGACGAAAGAAGATGTCTTCGGCGGGACAACTGGAGTCAAGGTAACAAAACTTGGCTAGCCGTTAGCTTCTGTTGTTTAGCCTACGTTCAGGTGTGCTATTAACCGGTTTGTGTCAGTTGGCACCTGGCTAGCTTAGCCATGTGCTAAGTTGGACCTGACACATCGTTTTCAAAACATTTCAAGTGGATTTGGTTCTTTTTTATGGTCAAAAGGGACGTTTAATGTGACACACCTGTGCTTTACCAACTGACATGTTAAAATATCTGCTGTGAAAAAGCTCTATCTAAAAAGCTCATATCACTAACGGCTAGGCTAATTATTTAGAAATATCATTGGGTACGTTTTAGCAGTTACAGTGTAACCACCAGCCTACCCTATGTTAAGTATGTGAACCCTTAGAGTAGACCACTGGGAGTGTGTAGCTTAGGTAGAGGTGGTGGTTGAGAGGTGTTTTAATTTTTTACAATGAAGCAGGTCTCTCAAGGGCAGACACCCTTCCCTTAGATGCAAAAAGAGGTGACAAGAGGAAGAGTAGCATGCCCTGGGAGACCTGCACAGAGGGTTAATGGCTCCATTATTAGGGGATATGATAGTCTGTTATTAGCCAAAGAGGTAGTAAACCTCGGGTTTGTTTTTGCAATCAAACTTGCCGTTTTTGTCATGTGCATTCGTGGTGCTTTGCAGTTAATGTCTTATTGAACATTCTTTTGAACAGTTTTCTCAGTGGCCATCACTGGTACCTGTAGGTGTCGTTTTAGGGTTAGGGCCTACCTATTCCTACTTTTAATGTAAATGTAGATCACATCACAGGGCACCCTCCCTGCAACTGTTGGTTAACTCTACTGCAGAAACCCATATGTGAAAACAATCTTATGTGAAAACAATCTTAGTTTAAGCTCACAGGTTATTTTTTTTATATGTTAATCATCTATTCACAAGCAATTACTGATATGTTTACTACTTTTCAGAGAAACACAATGCTTCTGTATTTTCAGGTTAAAGTTGACCATTGCTTTGAGCTTACCACATGTGTGTGTGTTATACAAGTAGGGTCAGCAACCGAGACCTCAGGCCCTAATAATGAATGAGGTTCAAGTCTTAAGACGCGCCTTAGTCAGCATATGGAATGTAGACAAGAGTCTGTGATACGGTCAGAAGAATTTAATAAGTTTAACTTGTTGAACCGTTTGAAACAAGCCTCTTGATCTTCTCTTAAAGAGAGAGATGCGGGACAAATCTTGCCTTTATGTCTTGCAATGGATAAAAGAGTAAAGTAACTGACACATTAGTTTAACACTTAAGGTAGAGGTATTGTCTTCATGAAATCAGACAAGGTGAAAGATTTTACATGTAATTAAACTTTACTTCAGCAATCTGCCCTTTTACAAGCAGCAATCTGCCCTAACTCTGTGACCTCAAACCTCTGTAAAACCATGTCTGCAGCATGTTTGACATATTTTTAAAAGGTTAACCTGTCACAAGCATGTCAGCGAAAGTAATGAGAGGGCAAGAGCCCCGAAGAAACTGGAGCAGCCATGAATGTGAAATACCATATATCAAACTGAGATTATTATTCTAGGGAAATTAAGGCTTTCCTAACATTTGCATCAGGAAATTATACATTACTACAGTAAGTTAAATAAAAAAAGCATGTATAACTTTACCAAGAGTTTTCAATGCTGGCTGAAGGTGTAGATCAATTTTTTTCTCGACTCCAGCCTGTAAATGGAAAGAAACAAGAATATTTTTTCAAGAGATAAACTGTAGCAGATACGTTGTCTGATAACAGATGAGAAATAATATGGTTTGTGAGTGTATTTACATGCATGACATGCATGCACTTTGAGTCAGTTATGTGCAATAACCCAGTTTTGCTCTTTTCTGGATTATAATGAACCAAATAAGACATAATGATATCAGCCTGCAAACAGCTGGCTGTAGAGGAAGAGAAGTCATTTAACCCTTTAAGACCGAGTGCGGCATCGGTGACTTGTTTCTGCAAGCACACTTTGGTCTACCATAATTATATCATGGTTTGCGCTATCGGAAAAAATCCAACGGATTCCTGGGGGTTGCACGACGTTGCGCTTTACAGCCAATACAGTGTCATTACGGTAATTTAATTCGTACCCCCCCAGGAAGCTCGCGAAGCAGCCCCTTTGTTCCCAGGGAAAACACCCACAGCGGCAGAGGGAGTACTACTGTACATAGTGTTTCCATTTTATGGCCTGTTTTTGCAGATTTAGAGCCAAACACTCACAGATTTTATTGTAAATACTTTTATAAAGTTCAACTTTAACATGCAAAATCTGTAATTTATGCTCAATTTCATTGTTTTTTCCCACTAAAACACTAAAATCAAATTACATTTTTGTGTTTTTCTGCATTTTAAACTGTCATTACACTGATAACATGCAGTAAATAAACTAACTGCCAGATATTGAAAGTTTCATGTCTTCTGAAAAAAAGGGCCTACTCACAGGACATTTTCTGACCTCTTTTTTTTTTTTAGTCAAAATAAAAAAAAGACCTACATTTTGAGGCTTAGGTCTTAAAGGGTTAAGACATTGTGTGCCTGCAAAGAAGGTAGAAATCGGCAGTTATTGAATGTGACCACCATGAATAAACTTTAACATCACAAAATCAGGTACTGAAGAATTGTTTATGCAAATCATTTCTCAGATTGTATTTTTCCTTCAATCATTTGTCTTTTGCTTTACTTTTATAGGAATATTGAATAATCATACTTGCATAGGGCCAATAATTAGCCTGATCAGTCATTTAGCCTGTGTCAAAAGCAGTAAATAATTAAAATCTAAATTTCTGAGAGGCTAGAACCAGCAAATAATTATCATTTTGCTTGATAAATGATTTAAACGATTAAATAATCATTAAAACTCTTGTTGATGAATTTTACATCAACCAATTTTGTATTCCTGAACTCATCTTTTCAGACAGGACTTTTTCAGTGTGCTGATTTCTTTGTCAGACCGGCACAGTAGTCTTTTATCACACAAAAGCCTAACAGACTGTGAAGTCTGCTCCACATGCAGATGCAAAGATGTCAAACAGAACTACAGTATGTCTGTTACCTGTGGTGTATGATAATCCTCTGCACTGATCAGCACTTTGCAGTATGGAAATAATATAACAATATTACACATCATAATTGTCGCTCACAGAGTTCCATGTTGTGTTTTTACATTTAGTGAAACATAGAAGTAAATTATACCTCTTTCCAGAAGGGTTTGCCAATGTTGGTGTATTCTTCACTGACATCACATGCCACCACAACTCCATCTTCAGGCAACGCCAATGCTATGTTCAGTGTGTTGTAGCCTGTGTACACTCCTGTAAATGCAAGAAGAGGGCACTCAAGTCAGCATTACAGGGATCCAGATGAACTTTATACATTGGTAGCACTGCTGCACCTAACTCTTTCATTTAGGAGCACCTGCAAATAAGATGCACCCAGAATTTCTGTGTTGCGAATTTTACAATTTAAGCATTACCTGTTTTGTCAGAACCCATATACACTGGTCATTAAACGTCATATAAACAATTGTAAACCGGGATAAAGCTAAAGATAATGTTTTGGTTCTAACTTGTTCTTTTTAATGGGGATGATCTTGGACTTACAGTAAGTAGCTTTTCTTTGGCTGTATTATGTGCTGGGTGGAAAGACGTGCAAGTTAGAGGGGGAAAGTGTAGCCCAGGTAGTTTCTGAAGCATTACTTTCCTAGTATAATTTATTTTTTTTATTGATTTATTTACAGTAAAATATACACTACATAGCCAAAAGTATTGGGACGTCTACCTTTACACACACATGAACTTTAATGACATCCCATTCTTAATCCGTAGGGTTTAATATGTAGATGGCCCACCCTTTGCAGCTATAACAGCCTCAACTCTTCTGGGAAGTCTTTCCACAAGGTTTAGGAGTGTTTATGGGAAGTTTTGACCATTCTTCCAGAAGCGCATTTGTGAGGTCAGGCACTGATGTTGGCTCTCAGTCTCCGCTCTGATTCATCCCAAAGGTGTTCTATCGGGTTGAGGTCAGGACTCTGTGCAGGCCAGTCAAGTTCCTCTACACCAAACTGGCTCATCCATGTCTTTATTGACCTTGCTTTGTGCTCTGGTGGCAGTCATGTTGGAACAGGAAGGGGCCATCCCCAAACTGTTCCCACAAAGTTGGGAGCATGAAATTGTCCAAAATGTCTTGGTATGCTGAAGCATTAAGAGTTCCTTTCACTGGAACTAAGGTTGATTTTATAAACCTGTGGCCATGGAAGTGATTGGAACACCTGAATTCAATTATTTGGAAGGATGTCCCAATACTTTTGGCAATGTAGTGTATGTCCAATTTTACAGTCAAAGTTGTTAAATAATGAATTACCTTTTATACAAATATGGAGTTTTAATGTGATTGTTGTTTATAGTTTTGGACTGTTTTCCTGTAATTTAACAAACCTGGGAAAATCTATAAAAGAACAGTAAATTCTTAAAATTAAACAAAAAAAAAAAAAGCTAAGTTAATTTTATAAACATAGAACAAGATCACAAATTTGCCGTCAAATGCCTTCACTACAGCTCTGTCTATCCATTGATCCTGTTTCGCCAGCTTTCTCCAGGATAGTATAGCACTGCATTTACTGTACATGTAACCAGGTTACTAATCAGCTTTTTCCATGTGTGCATGTGCCGGAGAGTGGGGGTTGTGCTGTGTCAGTGCTGCAGTGGGATAAAAGGAGATTATTAATAGCAGGGATCCGGTCTTATCTTTAAAATAATTTGATTCCACTTTACATGTTTGTCTATAATTTCAAAGGCAAACAATCCGGTTATAATAAAATCACACATCTTCCGGTCCAGCTTATAAAACTGACAATTTTCCTGATAAAACACTTGGCTATCAATCAAAAACTTAAATCTGTGTAGTGTGTCGGTGCATCAAAACCTGAGTGCAACAAATGATCTTAGTTGGTATAAATAAGTGTATATATGTAGTAAAGAAGTAGTATAGTTAAGAGATAGAACATATGTTGACAAACACAGAAGTAGCAAATAAATGGACGAACCATACCAACTTTTAAAGTATGACTGAAACTAGGTGGCCTCTTTAGGTGTAAATACGTCAGTTTCCATTACTGACCATTCAATTACTTTAAAATGTTACTTAAAAATGTAGTTTTAAATTTGCACTGTGAGAAAAAACTACGGTGGCCCAGAAGGGTCAACACAACTGCAGAAGCCACTACACAACAGCAAACGCCACAACGCAACCCAAAAGCCACAACACAAATGCAAAGGCCACAATGGAAGTGAACCCACAACGGAACGGAACAACGGACATTAATCACAATCATCGAGCAGCAGCGTTTTACTTACGTCTCATTAAACTCTCCCGTAATCAAAATAGTCCGTCAGAAAATATTGGCCCCCGGAAACAAAGCCTGTTCTTCCGACTGCTGCGCACTTCTGTTGTGGGTTAACTTCTGTTGTGGCCTTTACATTTGCGTTATGTCTTTTGCAGTTGCATTGACCCTTCTGGGCCACCGTAAAAAACTGTGCAGACTCACACTACAGAGCCTGTCCTCTTGTTGTCAGTCAAAATGCTCCACCACAAAAGACAATCAAGAAGAACTATTTTTTTTATCACGTGACACTTAAAAGAAGTCAGCCATTGTTCTGTAGATCTTAAAGGAATTAATTTACTACAGTGAATTCAGTTGAAACATCTCCTTGTGACCTGGTTTCTTGTATGCATTGAAAGGTACCTGATGTCTGAACAAGTAAATGATAGTGGAACCTCAAACTGGACATGATGTTCAATCTCACCCTCTTACCAATCTCGATTGCCTTCTTGGCTTTCATTAGTTTTGTCAAATTGGCCATGAACTGCGACTGCTCACAGGCAACCATCATCACGTTCCCGGAGTCCTCCATTGTCCTCTGAAAACAAAGAGCGGAAACCAGTTGTATAAATTTCACGTATTGCACCGTGAAACCTGATTAGATCTTACGGCATCGATTGCCTAATTGCACCAGAGCACATGCAGTTTTCCAGACACTAAGGCCTCCTCACCAGTCTGAGCTTTTGCAGGACCGGATGCTCCCTCAAGGAGTGATTGACAACATACTGCAGTAGAGGGTTGTCTTTTCCCTCGCAGTGACTTTTGAAGATGCTCATCCTGGACGATTTCTTCCTCCCTGAGGGGAAACATGAACCATGAAACAATTACAAAGATCTTAAGAGCACGATGATGTCAGGGGGACTTACCAGAAGTCGGATGTAGTTAATGTGTAGTAGTTATTTGATTTAGATTTGATCAAACTTAAATGATCTCAGTGGGGTAATGGAATTATTGCACCAGCAGCCACAGATTCGGATAAAGAAATGAATGCTGGAAATTCTAATGCAATATACACCGATCAGCCACAACATTAAAATTTGTGGAAATGCATTGTTCTGCTAGGAAACCTTCCTCTGGATGCTACTTTGACACAACAACCCACCTAAACATTGTTGTAGACCAGGGGTGTCCAAACCTTTTTCCCTAAGGGCCACATACAGAAAAATATACGAAGGACTGGGCCACTTACTAGAGGTGAGGTGTACTGCCTCACTTCTAATGCATAAATGTTAGTAAAATCAATAGGGCTGGACCCTAATAATCGAATATTCGATCACTGCGGTGGTATTCGAATAGTAAATTTGACATGCGACTATTCGCCGTTTTTCCGTGTAAAGCTATGTATGTAGCCTACTGTCGCCATACAAAAAAGTTCACTCACTGTGTTTGCATTGAAAATACTTAAAGTTACCAGCCAGCCGCTGTTGCGAGTCGCTGCTGAGAGTCGCTGCTGCGAGCCGCTGCGTTTCGTTTAGCTTCGCATCCCCGCATCGGCTCGGCTGGGCTCAGCATTTTGGTGAAGTTCAGCAATTTTTTTCTTTGATTTCTTGCTTTGTCAAGACACTACCTTGATCAAGACAAATGCTCCAACTAGTGTTACAACTAAGAACTACAATACAGTTAAGAGAAAATATTATGTGCGGTCCATAATCCCCTATATTTTTAGTCTTTGATATGGGCCAATTAAAAATGGATGGCGGGCCGCATTTGGCCCTCGGGCCGTAGTTTGGACACCCCTGTTGTAGACTAAAAAGGTGGTTTTGATGTTGTGGCTGATGCCTTATGGTCCCTGTAGTTACACTAGTGCTTGTACTCGTCACTTCAAAGAGTCCCTATGCTTTGCGTTTTATTTATTAACTTTATATAGGAAGCTGCAATGTAAAGTAAATAAGCAGAAGAAGACTTCGTACTGGGCGGCTCTGTACTGGGTGATAGTCTGTGTCACTATATTAACTTGATGTATTACATAACACTGGCCATAAAATTCAGAAAAACACAATCTATCAGCATTACTTCTTAAAAGTTGAATTTAAAGACAAATACTTAATCGTGTAAGTGCTGCTCATTGAATCATTGCTCATAAGTTCACTTGACTTTTGAATGTAGTAAGAACTGCGAGAAAATGCAGCAAAACATTAATCAGAAGTTGGTGATGTTCTGGTGGAGGTCTGTGATCTCTGAGTGCTTTTCTAGTTTTAAATAGTGATTTTTGATTTGAAATCGATTAATTGCTCAGTCCTAGTGGAAAGTAGTGGAAGAAAAATAGTGGATTTTTGTCTTTAAAATATACCAACATGTGTTAATTTTTAGCACTGTAGAAAATAAATTCTATCAAGTTGTATTCCTAAAAAAGATCCAGCATTACCATCCTGATTGTGGCTAACTTTTGAATAAAAATGTTTGTCCTTTTGAAGCTGGGCTGAACAATTTAGAGAAAATATCTAACTGTGATTAAAAAAAAAATCAAGCTTCAGGCCAATATTCACTGTGTAATAGACTTAAAACTACTATTACTACATGAGATACCATCAAAAGTGGACGGCATGAATTTGTAAAATCACTGCCAGGACAGTTTCAAATCTGGATCAAACTCACTGCATACGGTAAATCCCAAACTGCAGTCTTTGTGATTTGCTACTTGCAGTGCTTCAAAATGCTATTTTGATTTAAAATCGATTAATTGTTCAAGATTTGTGTATATTTTTGTGAGAATATTTACTTCCTTATTCTCTGTACTAAAACTAAGCTACAAGTAAAAAACATTGAACCCTTTTTCTGATTTGTGATGACTTGTATGACCCCTGTCCAGACCACATGAGACCAAGACATACATACACTAGTTTAGAGGTAGTTTAAAGCTCTGTTTTACTTTGAAACTTTTGTTCAAAAATACAAATGTAGTTTTCCTCCTCAGTGCAAACCCTAATCAGTATAAAAGCACCCTATCTAGACTAAACAAACATGAGTGTTTGGACTGTATTTTTCCACTAAGTTGCACCTCTAAGTCGCCTTACATTCATCCTACTGCTGGCAGGTTGCTGTGGTGCAGCTACGGTTTAAAGCTCAAGTCATGAATGTTTAAATCTTGAACGTCTTCGCTCTTACCAAACAAATAGCCGGCGACAAAAACAGCCCCAAGTGTGATGGTGCCAACCAGTGCCTCTTTGGAAACGTTACGACAAGACATTACTGCAATGACAACTAATATCACACGATTAAAGTGAGAGCAGCCGAAGCTCTTCCGCGTTGACGCAGCGCTGTACCGTAATACCGCGAGTAAAGACGACACGATCCTGGCTGACAAAAGCGAAGCTGCCAAGCCAGGAGACACTTTCTGGAGACGCGTTTACATCTCCACACCGTCAGCCCGTCTGCTGCTATCATGTGACTGACACCGTGTTTAGCAGGGAAGCTACGAGGAAACTGTAAAGCAGCGCGAATAACAACGACTAGTCGCACGGAAAAGCGTGACAATGTATACTTGATACGCACTAAGAGCTAATCCTGATCAAAAATAGTGGCTTAATCCACCAAGGGAAGCCACATGTAGCTCCAAACCATTACATGAAAACAGGAACTCACCCAAGTTGCGTGCAAGAGACTGGCCAGCTGGGTCTGAGACAGCGAATAACAGAATTCGTGCTCTAATGAACCTTACAAACATGCTTAGTCATGTATTCATAATGATGGTCATCTGACCTGCTGCAGCCCACATGATAGGACTGAAATACAACCGCCCACTGTCCCATATACAGTTGCATTGAGAATACCACCCTTTCATGGGAAGATATCGGGGATACTGCAAAGATTATGTTAGGAGGGCAAATGATCAATACTTTATGAGAGCAAAGGTATCAATATCACTGCAGTTATTTATAATCCAGTCCTGCATTCAAAGTTCAGTTAATCAAGAGTGCAGAAATGTTATCAGTAAAATTATTTTGTTATTTAAGTGTATTTGCCTACTTTAGTGGCGACGACTGCATTTCATTGTGCAGTCCTGTATTGTTTAAAGACAATTAAGCTGCGCCTTGAACCTGTTTAACCTATTATTACAGATTAATTCAGTGCTGCGACTACAATTGAGTAGTAAAAAATATTAACTGGCAACTATTTTGGTTATTGATACACTACTAATTGAATGTTAATAGATTAATAATTATTTGAAATGTAGATAATTGTTAGTTGTAGTAGTTGTTAGTGTATTAACACCAGCAAGTTTTCTGGAAGTTCTTTCATACTCCCGCACCAGTCCAAGGGTGTTCTTCCCGAAGTGCATAACAACAGTGTTAATGGCTCCTAAAGGGTATAAAATCTGGAACTCCCAACCAGTCAGTTTAGAACTGATGAAGCCTCTTGGATGAGAGGAGAAACGTCTTCGAGCTAACTCAAGCAAGTCCAGATGCTACGATTGAAACTACCAGGATCTACAGAAACTAAAGTATGTTAATGTGTCACATGTTGTTGCTGACAGTGACCTCTACTAACATGAATTCAAACCCACACTCCTGCTGTATCATTGAATGTACAAATGTAGCAGATAATTAGAATTTTTTTAGAATTTTATAATAAACATATAAATAATAAGTATGATGAAGAAGATGGCATGAGATGTATCCTTCTTGTATACATGCATTGTCTTCATTTACTTTCCTGATGTGAAGATGAAGAAATGTAATACTAGTGTTATGGTCCTTTGGTTCAAGGTTAGTGGGTGGGGCTGAGGCCAGTTTATTGTTATCATTTTATGATCTAATAACAAAAGAGCTCTGATATGATTTGTTACAATAAACTACTTCCTCTCCAACAAAGAAGATTAGATTCATTCTCATAGTTAGATATTACTATTACTGTTGAAATAAATCTCATTCTCAATTTCTAACTTAAAAAAAAAAAAAAAAAAGTTTGACTACTTAGGCACTTATTCCAAGACATCCAGGCCCTCTCCCAGAGTCCTTGTGAATCCTGCTGTATAAACAAGAAGTTATTTTCCCTGGGTGTATTCAGTTCACAGCTATCTGTATTTAGTAGTGTTCAAAATTGTATAGTTTAATTTTGTCTCCTTCCTTGTGCGTCCCCTTCACTGACTTTCTGTACAATACTGAAACTTAGGCAGCAATGAGTAGTAAGGAACGTCTGCTATATGTGTGTCTGGATGATTTAAACTTTTACATACAAGTTCAGTGCTTGCTTTCTATCCATACATGATCAAAATTACTCGTACATAATACATTGGGTAGATAATAAGGAAGTTAGTAGACTTCACAGATAGCGTATGGACTTTCTGATTGAAATTAGAGCAGTGGTTCTCAACTGGTCCAGCCTCAGGACCCAATATGTCTCTGTTAATAACGGTCGCAACCCAAATTTTTGAAGTTTGCTGTTCCTGTTAACAAATTAAGGTTTATCTGGGTGTAGTCTCAAGGCATTTTGATACAGCTTGGGGAAAGGCTTGGGCTCATTTTTTGCTCATTTTGGTATATTTGGACACTTTTGCCAAGTTTTGGGGATATTTTTGGCACATTTTGACAGATTCTGAGCACATTTTGGTTTATTTTTGGCACGTTTTAGCATAAACTTCTCCAATAAGCTGGCAGAGCCAAATCTAGAGGTTAATAGTGGGCAACTACTGGTGTCACCACCACTAAATATCCTGTTATTGAAAGCAAACTCTG
>OMNN01097694.1:0-11907 GCA_900302755.1 Chromis chromis
GATGAATCAGTTTGACACGAGACTCTGCGGTTAGTTTAGTTCTAACTATTGTCACGTGACGGGTTTTGGTTTGTGTGTTTTCCAACTGTTTAAAAGAGGAAGCTGAACAGAAGTGAAGCTCGGTGAGAAACAGAAACGGACTGAAGCCATTAGAGGCTCTTTGTCTGGACAGTAAATCCATGTCGTCACTTCAGGCCAGACGGAAACATGAACTCAGAGACGCCTTTATGAAGCTGAACAAAGTGTTTCAGTCTCACAGCACAGACGGTTTGTTGTCACACAGGAGCAGATGTTTAAACCCGAACGCTGCTGGACTGGTTCCTCACATCAGAACTGGACCTGCACATAAAACAGGTCTTAGCAGTGGACCTTGGAGCATCATGTGTCCAGAAGCTGCTGCAGGGAAACTAAAGGCTCCATGTTCAGTTGGATCATTACTGCAGGGAACAAAACGTTCTTAGACGTCAGTTTGAAGCCTTTTATCAGCCTTTACTTCTCGGAACACTTCAGTCCAGAATTCTTCATTTTGATGCTGCGTTTTGATTCACAGTGATTTTGTATTCGACCAACAGGTTTCTTCTGGCTGCAAATGACAAACAAGTGACAGAAGACAGGAAGACTTGGTGTTTCAAAACTTCTGTTTCTAAATATGACATTTCTTAAATGATGTCTAAGCTTTGCCAGTAACTGGAGGAAGAGCCTTTAATCAATCAGTGTTGATCTCCAGGATCCGTATTCACAAAGCATCCTCAGGCTAAAAGCAGCTACCCCTAACCCAGCTAAGCTTAGAGTTCCTCAGATTCAAAGATTTTTCTTATTATGTTTCCTTGGTAGATAAAAGTTATTCTGAGGCCTTCAGAGAGCAGCTGAGGTGGAGACCTGTTAGGAGGGAGACTATACTATATATAGTATACCCCACTATAGAGGGAGGACTTTAAGAAGCCTCAGAGGGTCTTAGACAGACCAGATGATGGAAAGACCAGAGGAAGGAGAGATGATCTCTGTACGTTAAATGACAGTGATTTAATAACACGCTACCGGCTTGATGCAGGATCATGTCTGTGGTGGACCTCATCAGGATCAGCTGACTGTCCCCCCAGAGCTGGAACGTCTGAGATGAAAGTCATCACAACATTGCGATACCTGCCAGTCAGACCATTACAGGGACCAGTCAGACCATTACAGGGACCAGTCAGACCACTACAGGGACCAGTCAGACCACTACAGGGACCACAGACCACTACAGGGACCAGTCAGACCACTACAGGGACCAGTCAGACCATTACAGGGACCAGTCAGACCATTACAGGGACCAGTCAGACCACTACAGGACTCCAGCATCACAGGAGGCTGACAGCTGAGTCTGATCCACCATTAATATCAAATACATGAAGTAGTAAAGTTACCAGCAGGACAGTAAACATAACAATAAGCACATCAATATTATCTGCATGTGGATGAGGGACGTTCAAACATTTTGAAGCTGTGTCACAATTAATTTAATTTGGCTGAGTTTCATCATCATGACATAAAATAAATGTCACGATTACACATTTCTTAATACAGTCCAAGTTATGTGATCGGTTGGTTTTACTGTTCATTCATTACTAGGAGTCCTTTCCCCTTTTTGTAACAACCAATCACAGCTCTTAGAAGACTGCGTCATACGTAGCAACGGGGTCAACCACGCCTCCTCACTAAGATAAAAGTTCCTGTCTGCTCCTTGCTCAGAGTTGCTCTCAGGAGCTTCGTGAATCACTCTTAAGCTAAGATTCCTTGCTAGGAACTTTTAGGCTAAGTTAGGAGCTCTCTTAGAGGACTCTAAGATTCTTTGTGAATACGGGCCCTGGAGTTTAGGGCCATGCTTCAGAGGTGAGGTCACAGTGCTGAGGTGAGGTCGCGGTCCTACGGTGGGGTCGCAGTCCTGAGGTGGGGTCATGGCCAGCATCGCAGTGGCCAAGAAGGGAAATAATATTTTATTAGGAAACAGGTTTTCTTTTTTTTGGATTTTTGCCTTTATTCAGGTGGTGCAGTCAAAAGACAGGAAAGGTGGAGGAGAAAGCACAGGAAAGGCACACAGTAAAACTTTGCCCTACTTAGAAATAAATCCGGGACTTACTGCTTGACAGCACTTGCATCCCACTGGTATGTGGCCCAACCATTCAGCCATTGGGACATCCCATGAGAATATAATATTTAAAACCTATACCTTAATGTTAACTAATGTTCTATTTTAACTATGTGCCAATAATTCAACATTGATACAAAAAGCAGCTAAGTAATGTTTTGAATCAAACTTAGCATTGCAATAAAACACAGCAGGGGTGAGTGGTGCTTGCTAGGTGCTGAATATGTATAAATGACGTGTCCCTCAGGTTAGTTAAAATGGGTTCCAACAATGACCATTTTCAAAAGAAGACTAAGAGTCTACAGTCATGCTATCAGCTCTGTAGACTGCACTTAGGCACAGTGCTTTGTGCTAGATGCTAACATCGGCATGCGTACGTGGTCATGTCTTTGCATTGACAACCATATTAATGAAGCTTTTCATTAGCTAATATTTGCTAATTAAGCACTGTGTATAGATGAGGCTGATAGGAATGTCATTAGTTAAGGTTCGATATCTTCCCCACATTTCAATCTGTTGTACCGTTGTTAAGACATATTACCAAAAGCTGAATGTCAATCTGTTGGTAGTGCGAGAGGAAAAGTCAGAGGATCACAGGAGAAGTCATTTCTATTCATCCTCTTGTTACACTACATTTCTCAACAAAATGTCATGGGAATTTTAGATGTGCTATCTGAGGACACTGCTATGTCTACAGCCATTGTAGTAGCAGGGCTAAAAAACCTCTAATACACATTCACAAAGACAGCCAACTAACTATTTGCATGCGAGCTAGTAAATGCAGACCAAAGGGGTCCTTGTCCTGAATAATAAGACACAGATTGTGAGTGCGACTGCATAAACATAAGCAGAGTCTGAAAGAGCAGATGGGACAGAGCAGATGACTGGAAAGGAGGGAGAGTAGGACAGTGATAGTGATACTTAAAGCAAAGGCCTCTGTTGTGAACATACAAATGTGGCAGAGATCAAAACGAAAGCACCTTTTATAAACGGTTTTACTTCTTCTCTTGCCATGTCTGGAACTATGTGGTGGCATTTTGGGGGAATTCTGCAATAGTTTCCTTCTGGGATAATTCTGCCAAAGTGGGTAAAATTTTACACCACTATGTTTTTAAGTTTTTTTTGTTTTTTCATTCTCGGATGGCTGGAATTTGGATTTTGTAATTATGATATTAGACAAGAAATGTTGCCTGTCTGTCACTCCCTTAACCAAAATTAAATATTAGTTTTATTTCATAAATTTGCTACAAAAACATTACATTGTAGAGTGGAGCTGTAGATTCATCACTGAGAAAAATGGATCATTTGAAAAGATGTCGTACTACTGTTGAGTGTTTTGCTGTTTTGGGGACTGACAGTTTGATACAAGTATGAATGTGGCTATTCAAGGATAAAAAATAAAAAAAACCAGAATTCAGGACAAGACAATGCTCTTGTATCTTTCTCTTTTTTTTGTGACCTACTCACCTGTCGTAACATTTCCCATGGAGCAGAGACTTGGCATAGCGGTCCAAGTTTCCTGCGGGGTCGTCTCCCTTCATGCCTTGCTCCTCATCGTCCAAGGTTATGAAGAAGGCCGCCCTCTCGATGGCATCCAGTGATCGCTTATTGACACCAGAGCTAAAGTACTGCTTCCTCATCCGAGCCCAAGGAATCCTGCACATCAACAATGAGACACTTACATTAAATGATGATTATTACTCTGATCACTGACCCGTATTTAATACTAACAAACACATTCACGGTGTGTCATTGACCACAAGTGGTCATGCAATAGAGAAAGGGTTTCTCAATTTGTGTCACAAAGAGCACAAAGTGCAGAATAAGCTTTAAGAGACCAGAACATTAATCAAAGAGAAACTGCAGAGGTCCTTTTAAAATTAAGATGATAGATTAAATATGATCTAACATTTGTTTGGCATTTCTCAATAAGAAGCTGTTCCAACATTGCATCCTCCCTTTGTCCTGTTTCTGTTTTACCTTCAGTCAAGACAATCAAAGTTAAAGTTATGTTTCCATCAACTGGAGTAAAGTTCACAAGCTGCATTCCCCAAAATAAATTCATGGGAAAATGCAGTGTAAAAAAAAGGTAAGATTGTGTGGCTTTTCCATTAGGTTTGATGCATCTGTATGGATATTCTTGGATGGATGGAAACCCAGAGAGGGATGTTTCCCAAAACTTTTTTAGCCAAACTGCTTCTTGTGATGACAATGTCAGACTGCTGGTTGCTCCATTACTTTAGTCCAGACGAAAATATCTCAATAGATATTAGACAATTAATACACCCTTGTTACATTATCTAATTTACTTGTTTGTTTGTTTTTTGCTATTTTTGTGGATTTATATGCACACTGAATAAGGCTGTTCCAAATAGTAATTGGCGTTCTTCGAATATTCGGGTCCAATTAATCACGACTATTTGAATATCAAAATTATTCTCCGAATACCACCACAACGAACGAATATTCAGATATTCAAATATTAGGGACCAGCCCTAATACTGAAGTGAGTATTTTTTCTATATTTTCATCTGAAGTCTTATATAATGCAATAATGAGGCTGACATTATTGCATACAGCTTCAGAGACGTTATATGTAAGTTTAGAAAATATCTAGATCCACTTAACAGATGTAAGAGGAGCCAGCAGTTATGCTGATGTCATATAAGGTGTTTTAATATAATGGCATCACCTAATCATTCATTTTAATATGAAATGATTTGTTTCAATGAATCATTTAGTGTTCACAGACAAATTCACAAATTCAAAGACACCATATATTCAAATTTCTTGTTTTGACATTGTAAATTCTCATAATTAAAAAGCTAAAACTAGCAAATGTTTTTTTCATTTTTGTTTATTTTGTTAAGTCATGATTTTGAACATGTATTGCTGTGATTTTGAAAGAGTGCTCCTTCAGCTCAGCATTGCACTCCAGTATCACTATTAGACCCACAATAGTTAGTTGTTAGTATTCAAAACTGATGCAGCACAACCACAGACATTCCTTATTCTACACATTCTTCTTTCTTTTTAAAACCTGGCACCTACATTACCCACAATGCAACTAAATCACTGACAGTTCAGACAACAATTTGTGTTTTTTTTTTTTTTGCTGGAAATATTTATTGTAGCCTCAGTCTGTTGGACACCAAAAGTGAGGAGCATGCTACAAAGATCTGGTAAGCTTATTTATTTTTACCTCCCTACAGCCTGACTTTAAACTTGATGTTTTTAGACTTGTACATTGCACTTTTGCACACAGTTAGCACCTCTGCACTGGCTACTACATCAGATTCAAAACACATGCTAGATCAGCAACTGTGAATATCTGCGTCACACTTCTGATTACTTTTACATCATTGCTTACTGAAGAATAGAGCTACATGAGGCGAGGTACAGGATGTGGTCTGCTGCAGTGTTTTAACTTAAATCAGACAAATCTGTTGTGTATTAAATTAGATCAGAATGCGTGTCTTTAGCAGGCGCCCATTAACAAATGAGAGGCTACTGGAAGGAACACTTATCTCACTTAACACACTTAGGCTCCAGCTGTGTAAATGGTACCTAACACACTCAAAAAGAATCTCATTGTCTCCTCTAAGTCATTATTCTCTGTGCTGCATTTCAACATTTTGTCTTATCACAATGTCACACTCAATAAAATCTTGGCACTCCTTTGTTTGCTGATACAAGTTTGACTTTCCTTTTCGTCCCTTCATTTTCCTGTTCCATTTCTTCTTTCTATTTCTCTTTAGATCTGTTTTCTAGTTTTGCTTGTGTTCTTTCTATTTGTACCTCTCATGGTTTTCCCCACAGTATCATTAACTTGCAGAGTTAATAATTATACTTTTTTGCTAGTTAATAAATGATGACTTGAATAAAACAAGTAACATGCAAAATTATTAAATCCCTGCTCTGTGGCACCTTCATTCTTTTATTTAATTTTCATTATCACCTTCTTAATTGTGAATTGTCTGTTAGTGCACTTGAGAGTTTTGCTGTTTCTAGAACCAGACTATCAAGTTTGAGCCCTTAAGTTCACTCAGATATGCACAGCTGTCTGCTTACGCAGATCTATTCAATTTCTATTAAAAAAAACTCCGACAGAACCAGGTTCAGGCAGATCTGTGTCCGTTTGTCCAATCCATTGCCAGCTGTGTGAGGTTTATTACATAAACATGCAGACTGTGTCAAATTACCCTGCCAGTCATGCTACGTGGGCTTTTTAACTGTTTTCCTGTTTCTTGGCACGCTATCACTATGCTGTTGAACAGAGAGAGGAATATGAGCTTGTATAAAACCATCCATTAAAAACATCAGTGGTGTGCAATGAAATGCTAATAGACAATGAAGCCTGCTTTGGTTTGTGTGCTCTGGCGCCATCTGGTGATCACACAGCAAATTCTGTGTATAACTTAGCCCCAGTGCTGTACTGTATGTAGGAGCACCACACTAAACATAAATACATACAGTCATGTAATACCTCTTAGACACATCACCGTCACCGGTATAACTAGGGGTGTAACAGTACACATATTCGTAATGAACCATTCGGTACAGGCACTTTCAGTTCGGCACAGAGGTGTACCGCGGTATGAAAATTTTAAGATTAAGAATGGCCAATGTACAGAATTGTTTTAATTGCGAAACTTAAAACCTCATAGTGCCCACAGTTGTGGCGGACCTTCTCCATCTCACAGTTGCACAGTATTGTGGAACTAAAAACAAGTAGGAGTTTCCAGTGGACCGCAGGATGTGACGGACCATTTATTTTCCTGCCGGCGCTTCTGTGATAAGCCTAGTCTGTGTGGGCAACGAATGGGATGGCTAATGCTAACAACAAGAAGCCAGAGCTGGAAGACGCTCCATTGTCATTAAAATCACCCGTTTGGGATCACTTCAGTTTCCCGATGAAGTACGAAAAAGGAGAAAAACAAGTGGACAAGACGAAAGCCGTACATCGACATTGTGAAGTGGTCCTCAACTATGCATCACGTCAAACTTACTCATTTGAAAAGGCATATATATTTATTGCTGAACTTGGTTGTTTGCAGCAGTGTCTTCCTTTTAATACTGTAGTAAGCAATCTGAGTTATAGTTACAGCAGACCAATAAGCTGGGATTGTTAATGCTGCACTTGCACTTTTATTTTGTTTATTTGATATTTAGAACTAAGTAGCAGTATTTCTGGTACATTTGTATATATTGTACATTTCATTTAATTTACTGAGTTGCTAACAGCTCTTTGGTTTGAGAAAATATAAAAATGTTTTGGATTAATTATGAGCAGGTTTTTTTTTTTTTTTTCCATTTTTCCTCTTAAATGAGAACCGAACCGTACCATACCGAACAGTGACTTCCATACCGATGTACAGAACCGTGATTTTTGTGTACCGTTACACCCCTAGGTACAACTAACACAACTGCTAATAAATATTGTGTTTTTGTGGTATTTTTGAAAAGTGAGCATTTATAGAGACTCAATAAATCTGAGGAACATTCACACGTATTATTCTGAAGTTTGACTTAAAAAGTAAAAAGAAACCTGCACATTTTTTGCATCTTGACCATGTTTTACTGTTTTTAAAGACTTCAAACTGCTGATCTGAAGCGACAATTGCTCTCATATTACTCTGAAATGATAGCTGTAAAAAATGATTATTCAGTTATAAGACGACACACCAAAGTATTCCCCATTGTTCCTACCTGTCTCCAGCAGTAAGAGCTCCCAGTTTTTCCTCTCCAGGTAATGGGGGTGATGGGTCATCCAGGATCTTCTGGATCTGGTACTCAATCTCCCTGGGAGACAGCAGCCGGCCGGCCCGGTAGACCCACAGGCGGAAAAATCGCCCCTTGTGGTACACTGCCACAAACTCGCTGTCCTGCCAGTGCTGGAGCACATCTGTGGAGAAAAGGAGGATTATTCCTCTGGCTCATTTTTTATATCTGCAAAAATAAACCAGGTTGTGGGGAAAGACAGCAGGAGACTGACAGGCAGCAAAGGTCTGGTCAGCCGGCAGTCCAACAGTGGACATTTTTTCAGCCTATGTGGTATGCCCTTTAACTACTCACACCCCAACATCGAGATCTTAAATGTGACCCTATTTATGTGTATATTGTTTATTTGGTGTCTTATTCATTTCCACTTTACTTCTACATATCATCATATCATGTAAGACAGGATGTTGCCTGTTGATTCCAGGATGATATTATGTGTAAAAATCAGTTAACAGAATTCTGTCCAATCAACACTAAACTATCGTACACATCTGTAGAAATTAGGAGTGTGCAGCTGGCAATATCTGAGTGTGTTGTTTTACTGTTTTCTAGTGTAATTCTACTTTATAGCTTTATCTGTTTTACAAAGGAAGACATCTATTGATTCAAGGAAGCTCAGGATCACAGAATTCCAACGTTAAACTGTGGGATGTAACTGCAACAATGACGTGTGTGCAGCTATGCAGAGTGTGTGTGTGTGTGTGTGTGTGTGTTACCTGTCTCAGTTCCTGGTGTGCGTGTTGTGTTGAACATCCTCTCACACTGAGCAGCACACAGAGGGATGACAGTACCTGGAACACGACTCTGACGCACAGAGACACACACATCTATTATTAATTTTTATTGTAATATTTTCCCATCTCTGTTTTGATTGCTGGTTCCTGTTTTTTCTGGGCTACAAAAGAATCTAAACACATTCATGTTCGTCATTGATAGATTTTTGAGACTGCTGCCAAGTGAAAAACTGATGGCTATACATCATCTAATTTTTCATAGTTTTTACTAAATAAACAACAGCCAAAGTAATTGTCACTATTGTCACAACAAAAGCACACACATAAAAACACAGTTCATGCCATTCGTTCATCCACTCTGCAGAAGTGTATGTAGTCTCACCGGTTTGAGTTCCTCTCGGTTGACCTTGCGGCGGTAAAGAAGCAGGGCAGTGATGGTGTTTCCTGCCCTGGCCGCCTGCACTGGGGTCGGTGTCACGTACAGAAAGTCCTGGAAGGAACACACACAGGACGGAAACAAAGGAAATTAGAACTAAATATTATATAAACAAATATTATATAAACCTCTTATCTAACTATAAACACTTAGTGAAAGCAAAAGGTTAAATGACTGTTAAGATGGGTGAGGCAAAGAAAGCAAGTTTAAAAAAGGAAAGTATATAAGTACAAGATGTAAGCAAGAAAAAGGATAAAGATAAATCCGTTTTGGGTCAACCTACTCTACAAAATTCACAACACATTTCAATTCATCCCAGTACTTTCACGAGAGGTAATACTGTGGAAGCTGGTTACCATGCCATAGTAGTTACTGTTGACCATTATGGGACTTCGGCTCCTCAAGTAGATGTATTCCTCCCACCAGTCACTCACCTGGAACCAAAGCAGGAAATTAATACTTTTCTGTTCATTCCAAACAGGACAAAGCAAACAAGTAGCTTTAAGGAAACTTAAAGGTTTTGACCTTATTAAACTTTTCTAAACTCTCAGCTAAATTTTAGTCACCAATAATTTATCCATGTCATTTCTCAGTGAGGATACTATCCGTCAAAGGTTTAAGACATTGATGGAGGCTCACAGAGTGTGGAGTGGATCGATATTTAGAAGTCTGTCACAAAACCGTAAGACAATGCAAAAAAAACACAGGAGGTCTACACTAAGTATGTGTTACGGAGGTATTGTAATTAACTCAATATGCGCACAAATCCGGGCACTTAAACTTGAGCTAAGTTTAAAATGCGTTGCAAACAGAGCAGCTGCCACTTCAAATATCTCTGTTTGTTGTACATTCAAGTGGCTGTATTTGTGCACATATTGAGCGCATTCAATTCTTATACTTGTCTGAATTTAACAGCACTGTGTGGATGCATTTTAATATACTATGTCCTGATACTGAAACAAGCTAAGAGGCTGGAAGTAGGGCAGATTTTTGACAGAGAGGAGACTTTCATGCTAATAGGTAAGGTACATTTAGTAAAGTACTGTACTTATGTACAATTTTTAGATACTTGTGCTTTATTTGAGTTTTTCCTTTTAATACTCTCTCATACTGCTAAGCGACTACATTTAGAGATATATTGCACCTCTTACTGCACTATTCAATTCAGTTTAATTCAGTGGTTTATTATTAAATCCATTACACAAGTAAATAGAGTATTTGGTTTACTACATTTATCTGGCAGGTTTGGTTATGAATTATTTTGCAGACTTAGATTAACAATAAAGAATTAGCAAAAAATATTGTTACGTTAAGATTTAGTAAGATACAATAAAACTTTATTGTTCCCGGGGGGGGGGAATTTACAAGCTACCCAGCAGTATGTAAAATTACATTACATAAAATTTGCTGCAGCTGCATCAGTAAAGTAAAGTGTAGAGTAAGTGGTTCTTCCACCACTGCATAGCAACACAGAATGAAGTGTGTATTATCTGGTGTGCATAACCTGTGCAGATCTGTTTTTGCTTGTACGTTTGCAGGTTGTTCACCCTATTTACCTGGATTTTTGTAATAATGCATTCTCAGTGGTATCAGTAGCCTTTTTTCATTATTGTTGGTCATATGTGAGCTTTGTATGTGCTCTTCTCTTTAACTTTGTCTAGTAAAGTAATGGAGGCAGATATAGTATACTGATAACTGGTTGTCTGTTGTGTGCAAGGGCTGCATGAGATAGATATTTGATTTGGAAAACGAGACCAATGGTGTGTTTCATATTTATAATTTATAATACATGCGTATGTATGTGTGAGGGAATTTACTTACATAGTTGGTGGCCCATAGAGCTTTAAGTTTTAGGTAGCGTTGCAGGCGGTTCCCCAGATTAGACTCAAACTGATTGGTCAGGTCTGTCATCCGTTTAAACTCCGGATCAGTCAACAGGGGGCGCACTGACTCCAAGTACTGAGAGACAGAATGCGATGGAGAGGGAAGGTAAAACAGCAACAGTCATAATCTGGTTCTGGCGTTTAGGGAAAGAGTTATTTCATTACATGCAGTATTAATAAAGAAGTGTACAGGTATGTTTTAGTGCGTTTACACTCACCCTGCTCAGTGTGTCTTTGATGGGTGGAACAGGCAGGTGAGGCAAAGAGGTTTGATAGCTGTACAGCAAAGGCTTCCTGCTTGAAAATAACCTCACCAGAGTCTAAGAGAAACAGACACGCTCAGGGTTTTGTTGCAGATGATATATGCATGTTCAGAATGACAACCAATATGATTGAAATTAAAGGTAGCAAAAACATCATAGTCCCTGCCTTTTCAAAGCAGCCACAGGAGGGAGCTGTGGAACCAAACAGAGGCATGACTTACCACCCAGATTTTAGTGGTGTTGGAGATTCGGCCGTGCTGTTCAAACATCCACTGATGGTAGGAGAGCAGCAGCTTCAGGCAGAACCTGAGAGCCAGGATGAGGGAGAGCCACAGCAGAGTGCTGAAGACCAGCGCTGACACCATGGTCTGACCCTGGGCACTGAGGGACACATGGAGACTGGACAGAGGGAGGGAAAAGACAAGATAAAAGTTAGAAAAAATATTAACAATGAAAATCACTTGACAAACCAAATTATTTCTGATGTCAGTTTATAAAAAAACAAATATACTTAAATGTATGTTTCAGATGTCATCCTATTTAGATGTTTTAAGGACATTATTTCTGACCAACACTTCAGTTACCTTTGTCTTTATAAGCTCTGTATGCACAGACTGAAATCATTTTTATGACACACTAATCTGGTTTTATGCAATTATAAAGACAGGTTGTTAGTCATCAA
>OMNN01097694.1:11927-30890 GCA_900302755.1 Chromis chromis
GTCATCAATTATAACCTCTCCTTAGAAGACAAACTTTAGATTGTTTTGACTGTGTCTGACTATTGTCATACTGTCATTCATTGTCTCTTTATGTGCCAATCTCTTTTTACGGATGCTCACATTTTATTTGACTAAGACATTAATATGGAGTAATAGCTGTTATTATTTTCACTGTACTTGGTTATAAAGCATTTATTAAATGTTTATAAATGGCTTACGAATGGTACAAACATGGACTTAAATAAAACTGATTCAATAAATCAAGTAATTTTTAGGCAAAATAGTCAAATTCTCTAATTCCAGCTTCTTAAATGTGAACATTTTCGAGTTTCTTTAATTTTTTGTCTAAAACAAGACATTTGAGAACGTTGTCTTCGCCTTTTAAAAACAGTGTGATCAACAATTTTCACCATTTTCTGACTGATCATTTTACATAAACCTAACAACAAATCGATTAATCAAGAAAAGAATCGACACATAAATCAACAATGAAAACAGTCATTAGTTGCAGCCCTAGCAAATACCCAGCCACGAATAGTGATCTATTAATGCTAATGAATGCAACTTAACCACCATAAATAATGGATTTCTATGACAAAACTGAAAAAACTGAATGACTATCTATGGTATATTCCACGTGTAAAATCTCACTGTGAGGAAATGAAAGTAAACAGTATGAAAGTACAACAGCATCATCTGCTGGGTCACTAAGGAAGTGAATTTGAGGTATTTTTTAGAATCATACAAGAGGGAGACGAAAAGATAAGAAATATAATAATAATACAGCAAAAAGGGTACAATAATGTGGGTTAGCAGGACAAAATGACATGACAGTAAAATACAGCAACATTAAGGAGCATCCAGAATGTAATAAACTGGAAATGAAGAATAAGCAATGAAAGCAAGCAAGACAAGTAATGTTTAATGGAAAATGTATTACAGATAAATAACAGAGATATTCTTCTGTGTATATGTTATTGCTCATTAAGAGCATTGTAAGTGCTATAATCAGCCATTAGGTGTCCAAATAGCTATAAAAAGAAACTCGTATGTTGGTTTAGTGAAATAATATTTATTCAGCTATGGAAAAGCACACTTTTAGTTGCAATCATGAGCGGGAACACCACTGTTTACATCTCTATTCTGTCCATTATCTGACACACTTTGTTCCTCATACACATAAATCTGAAATCATTCATTTCAGGATGACTATTGTCATTTTGGAATATGTTGGTGTGTTTGACTACAAGGTAGACAGCGAATCACTTTTGTGTATGTCATATCTAAAGCTACAGTTATTGAAAAGACTGGTAGGGAAGTAGGGGAAAGTTCAAGTACAGGAACCAAACCCACAGTACTCTACACTGACTCATCACCGAAACATGCCAATAACTTACTATGCTCGTTTAGTTGAGTCAAGCATAAGCCATCCTGACTGTTAGTACATGTCAGACTGGCTATTAACGTGGAGCTGTCATTTCCAGCTGCGGAGCACTTTCAAGCATTACACATCACTCTGAGACTCTTTTAGGCAAATAAATTAATTTTTTTTAAAGAAATCAGATTGCTAATACAGACAACTTTGGATCATAGTGTTTGAATGTCAGAAAAGCAGAGAAATAATATTCAAGTTTCACATTTAAAATGTAAACATTTCAGAATACCAAAAAAAGTACACGTTATTAATGTGAACTTTATATAGCTAATCTAAGAACATCAAAGTCATGATTGCTATCTACAAACACCACTGATAACTCAGGTCTGAACTTCAATTTTAGAGGAAGAAGAATGATATTTCAGAGGCACATTCATTTCACATAAAAATAAAGAATGCAATCCAATAACTGCAAGAAGAAAATATGACAAAATATTTTCTTATTATGAAATCTGAATCTTATAATTATGAGATAATGCTTAAGAGACTAATGGAACAGGAACTGGAGCTCAGGACCTGTCTGAGACATCCAGTTCTTCAGATTTCTTCATAATTTAAGTAATTCAGAAATAGCTGTCAGTACATCCCGTGGCACATTGCAAAGAGGAACTGGAGGAACTAGATAATTCGTCATACCTCACACTCAGAAATGTTAATACAAGATGGTGATCATGTTGCAGCCCAGTGAATTAATCACTTTATCCTTGGTAACATTAAATGTGTTTTTTCTTGTTAAAGTTTACATCTGTTCACACACTTCAAGACTTTTAATGTTTGAATTTTTGAAGTCCAAAAAACCCCAGCTGATATTTAAAGCTCATATTAATTACATAGATAGACTATGCAGGACAGACTGTTAAAGCAGGTACCACCACAATCAGGGCTGGGTGATCTGACCATCCTATATCATGGATCATCTTAATTCGGCACATGGTCTGCTGTTCAGAGGAAATATGTACATTACAGGGCCATATGTAGGTATTTACTTCTGACAGTTCAGTCGCTGTTAACCAGGTAGCCCTGGCCCATTCCATCTCGTGTTTCTCAACTAGAAGGCTGCCCAGGCCACCATTGTGGCAGCTTTTAATGTCATTTAACTGCCTCTCCAGTGAGTGTCTGGTTTTGTGGACAGATTCCAACTCCACCATCTTGGTTCTTGATGATGAGATAGCTGCCACTTGCAGTCCAAGACAGTGGAGTAGGTGTCAGTCCACAGGACAAGAGACTCACAGAGGATGAATGATATGCTCATGGTGAATGAAAAACAGGTACTTGTAGGTAGTGGACCAAAACTGAAAGTATGAAAGCATCCAAGTGGTGGAGACAAAAATCACCACTCCCAGTTAGAACTTTCAGAAAATCAAATTGAAAACAGGATGCAGTGATTTTTGAGTCAGACTTTTGGCCAGTGACTTGTTTTGTATCCAGGCAAACACAACTGATGATGTGATCACATGAGTTCAACTAACTCTGTGGAAGGAATTGTGTTTCAGTTTGAGGATTGTGATTTTTCCCCAAGAGACCATCATATGATCAGATCAAAAGATCTTCATATGATTTTTTTTTTGCACAATCATCTATTTTTTGCCATGATGCCTCTGACTTTACGGTTACAAAATCTGCATCTCATTACAAGATCTAATCTTGTAATAATGACATAGTATGGCTTTATAACATTAGGTCTCCAAGATGTTTTTCTTTTTGTGAATGGAATGCGTTCTGCAATATTTGCCATCTGAAGGTAAAAACTATTCATGATCCGTGTGTGTGTGTGTGTGTGTGTGTGGGTGTGGGTGTGGGTGCGTGTGCGTGTTCGTACCTGAGCGGCAGGTGCTGCTGTATCTTTGCAATGAGCCCCATGCTAGGATCTGATTGCATGTACATGGTGGCCAGGATTCCAATGGCAACAAAGAGCCAGGAAGAAGGACTCGCAGGGAACACTCCTTTTATCACTCTGTTCTGGTACCACAGAAGAAGAAACAATTGGTTATTTAACTGTGCTGACCTCTGTAACCCTGAAGGAAAGCAGCTAATTCCTTCTGGAAATAAGGGGAACTTATACCTTTCAGGAGTGAACCCATGAGAAACTAACACCCTCTTTTCATTTCACCTTAAGAAGCTTAAATATCACATACAGATACTGTAGAACTTGATCCAACAGTTACAGAGTGTGATGTAGAGTTAGTTCTTAAAACCAAATATTCCATGTTTTTACAGCTGTACCATTTCAAATACATTTTATGCACATCCCCCCTAAGTTAAACATGGTACACTGATATCTTTATTTTTTTTACAGTTCTAATACTGACTAGTGAAGTTCAGCCATTTTTATCGATATAGCACATTTGAAAACAATAAGAGGTGTTCCAAAGCGGTTACTAGTTGAGACCAAGACAAAACAGAAAACATGATAATCCAGGTGAGGTACTGAGGTAAGTTAGATGAATAAAATGAACACTACTGCACAAAAAATATAAAGACAAGAAAAAAATCCATATGTTTGGCCTCACAACATTCACTTGCATAGGCTCACCAGTAGAACAAGTGGGATTGTAAAGAAACTTGAGCACAACAACAACTACGCTCAACAGTTGATGCACACATTAACAGCTGTGTCTTTGTCACCCCAGCAGGACAAACATGCATGTCAGTACATGTTAGGAAACACTCATCATTCTTAGCTTACACAGATGGGAATTCCAGCCCTGTAATAAGGCTTTCTGCACCCAGCTACTTCCTAGACACATATTACATCCCCACATACTTCCTACCTCTCACATGATAAGGCAGGCACAAGCGGCAAGTGCCGATATAGCTAAGGAACAGAGGCATCTGTCCATTGCTGATTAAATCACTGGGGCACTCCCATACAACGTGTGATTTGTGGTGATATACAGTGAATAAAACTTCACTTGAAGTACTTACCAAGTCTTTAAATTAAAATAATAACACTTTTGACAGCTAAACATGCCGTTGTGGTTTGAGTTAAGCTTGAAATACCTAAAAGCAAAAATACTTTGTAATGTTTTTTATTAATCTATTAACCCCGACTGAATTTGCAATGTACTCATGTGCTTTGGCTGGACAATAAAACTATTTCAAATATTACATTCACAAAAAAAATAGGCATTTGGTTCATTCCTCAACTGCACTATTGCCCTGTTAGGATACTGCAACAGAGTTATGTAGCTGGCACATGTAGGGCTGAAACAGAGACTGCGAGGAATAAGGCGATGTTCAGACTGCAGGGCTTAATGCTCAATTTGGATTTTTTTTGTGAAATCCGATTTTTTTGCGAGTTCATTCACATTTCCAATTAAATGTGACTTGTATGTGATCTCCTGTGTGAACTTCATACGACCCAAAAGTGTCCCGCATGCGCAGAAGAGGACACATCGACGTCACACGCAGCGAGCGTGCTCAGTGTTTGTGGAAGTAAACATGGATGGTAACATGTCCACGGCCAATTCGTTTGTTTGAGTCTTTAGCCTCCTTATATTTGGCTCGGAGGCTCTTTATTTTTCTTTGGCATTGGAGCCAGGACCGTTTATACCCACGCTAAGCCATTTCTTTGGAAAACCGCCCGGTTCCGATAAGACCCCTCGAGTTTGGCCTGAATAGAGCTGTCCCCCCAAATATTAATTAACTCCGAAACCTCGCTTTCCCTCCTTTGAATGGACTCCACATTATCGTCCGCCATGGTTATCGTTTTTGTTCCTGCTCCCGTTACTTCAACGCAGAATAGAGACATTTGTCGTGTATCAATGACGTGTAGGTGGGATAAATGCGACCTGGCCGTTCAGACAGAAATCGCATGGCAAAAGATCAGATACCTATCGGATTTAGGACCACATATCCAAGTGGCCTGGGTCGCATTTGAAAAAATCTGATCTGTGTTGTTCAGACTGTCATGAAAAGATCAGATACAGGTCGCATAGGGGCAAAAAAATCGGATTTGGGTCACTTTAGCCTGCTGTCTGAACGTAGCCCATGACTCTTGTTACTGTTTCCGTATTGCCGTGTGGTTATCTGTCCTCAGTCGTGTTGTGTCTGTATGCTGACTGTGTGCTTGTCTGATTATGAGCGTTTCATGTTGTCAGGTCCCTTTTGGAAAAAGAGAGCTCAATCTCAATGAGACGATATGATTTTTTTTTAAACAAACAAGAAGTATATATACCATTTACTGCTGAAAAATAACGATATCCAAGTTAGTGAGGTGCATGTAAACACAATATCCGTAGAAAAGTTATGTGCACTTCTGACACTCATTTTACTTCATGGTCATGATTCTAGTACAAACTATTCACAGCCTCCACATTTGTTTTGGCTCTGGTTTTTATTCCTATGCTTTTTATTATGCGATTTGTTTTTAACTGAAGATAAGTCGTTATTGCTGCACTGTTATATGGTTTGCTGTCCCCACATGAACCTACAATTTCAACACTACTGCAGCTTTTCGCGCTTACTATCACTCAGATGTAGGAGGTGTCACTGTGAGACTTCTGCAATTTATTCTTCAAACCAACGAAGAAGTGGGTTTATTGATAGCTGACACTTTATCATCATAGTCACCCCATTTCAAGCTGACATTGCCGTTGGACTAAACAGCCAGTGTTTGGGCTTGCAGTTCACTCACTGTCAGATATAAGGAATAACCAGAGGCATGAGAAGGAGAGTGCAGGAGAGAGTAAATAAGTTAAATGGAGCGTCTTGGGTGTGTGACAGAAGATGAGTAGGGGGCATGGAGATGTGAGGCTAGGATAGAGGGAAAGTGTAAGATTCTCTTTCCCAGAATAAACCTTTTCCCTGGAAGTGCCAAGTGCTGTGGCATCTTATCCTGCATGGCATGGTCAGTGTGTGGCTGTGTGTGCAAGCTCTTGTGGTTTGTGTGTGTGTGTGTGTGTGTGTGAGAGAGAGAGAGAGTCCATGGAGCACGTGAGTGTTTCCCTCTGAGTCTGGCACTGAGGGAAAATTAATCTCCTAGCTGCTGCACGAGTGGAACTTACTCATGAACTTGCCTGGCTGTGTTTAGGTCTCTGTGTTTACGCCGCTGAATGTGAACTGACATGTTATTGCTTCCAGAGAGAAGTCTCTAGTGTTGGACTAATACCTTGCGATGTGGAACATACACACTTGTAACAATAACAGAGGGGAGCTGGGATCGCCAGCGAGGACTCAGAGCCAAACAATGACATTTAGTAGCACAGGCTGCAACGTTAATTCACTGGACTTGCAGGGTTGCTGTCCGAGCCTGGATTGTTTGTCATAACAGAAGGCCAACACAGCAGCAGCTAACCGGTTAGCTAGCACCAATGATGTCACTCTGTTAGAGGGAAGGAACAGGTGCTGCTTGTCCTCAAAGTAGCAGACATAACCCTGGCCAGAAATGCTTGGGAATCTTTAGTGGTGTGTTCCACTTCACTCTCTCAACCACACACACACACACACACACACACACACATGTACACACACACACACACACACACACACACACACCTTTAGAGTGGAGCTGAATTGATTGTTTATGTCTGTTAAAATGATATTTTTTGTAACCAATTCTACATCTAATTTGATTAAATTCATCAACTAAAAACCAAGATAACAATATGTCACATCCTCAGTTTTAAAATGAAAACAGGCTGCTACCAAGAAGCGCTGTGGAAGCACAGTGCCGTATCAGTTACTTAACAACCTCAAAAACCCTCAAGCGTCTGCAGAGACGACCCCGTAGACTTTTTACATTTCAGTCAGATCACTTCCCTAAATTCTCATTGTGTTGCAATGAAACTGATACTGCAGCCAGTGATGAAATACAGTGCACTTGCAGCTCTTCATATTTATATTGTTACTCTGTAAAATTCTAGCCTTGGTCTACCTACTTTTAATTCATTGATAAATAGTTTCTAATTTAACATTCACTTGTTGTCTTGAGGCTAATAAGCTTCCAGGGTTGATTTGTGAGATTAGTTTGACTTTAAAAGCTACCAAGATGAGAATGAGTGGGCTGCACAGTGTGCAAAAAGGTCAAACATGGACCAGCTCCTTTTGTCCAGCGCTGTGTTCCTTAAAACTCTCTCTCCCGGCCTCTGCGTTATGTAACAAGCACTTCCTGTTTTCAAATGACGGCGCAATCAGCCCATATGCACTATTTTTTTCCCATGTGCTCTCAAACCAAAGCTGGTCTCTTTTAGTCTAAGCAGTCATCATTTTTTTCCCTCACATCTTTTTGGCTGCATTTGCTGTACCTTTCTCACTGACTCTGATGAATGATTGCTGTTTTTTCACACACAGCTGTGCACACTACTCACACAGAAATATAAAAAAAAACAGGAAGTGTGTTGTAGTCTGCACACACCCTCCTTGTACCCGCCTTCTTGGTAACTTCAAAAAAAAAAACGAAAGAAGGGGAAATGGGAGGATGAGCTGGGTGCCAAAGAGTGCAGGTTTTCTTCGTGTCAGTCCAAACATAACTGGTGTGCTTATTTACCTGAATGTGACGACTGGACTGCTGATCGTGAAGAGCTAAGAGCTCCATCGCTGCAGTTTCTGATTCTCACCGGCCTTCCCTGACTCTCTCTTCTCTTCTTTCTCCCCCTCACCTCCGCTGTCTCCATGCAGTCCTCCAGCTCAAGCTTCAGCAGAGACGCACACGAGAGGAGCTCGTTAGTCAAGGGATCATGCCACGTAAGTCTGCTTTAAACTTGTCAAGCTCTGGTGATGTTTTTCTGGTTTCAATGTGCTGTACTGTGTTTTCATTTTAACATGCATGTGGTGCACTGTTCCATCTACTGCCCGGGATGCCGATAGTACATATTACAGAAAACCCCAACCTGACTCAGTCACACTTTGAAGATCATTTTTATTTAGCGAGTGAAACACCTTAGTATTATGTTTATAGAAGCAAATGCAGACAACAAGGGAAATGTGTCTGTGCCTTTGAGTTGTAGTCAGAGTGTTAACTCTTCTCTGCTCCAGCATCAGACAGCACATCTGACCCTTTCATAGACCGAGTTGTTACATAATATGAACGCTGAGCTATATATGTATGGTCATTTGATGCTCATGGTAAATGTCTCCTATGCTCTTTCATATCTGAATCTACAACTGCAACATGGGTTATGTTGATAAATCATACCTTTCTGCTCTATTTGATATCGTATTTATCATGGTATATAGTATTGTGACAGTTTTCTGTCAGTTTTCTGTCAGTTTTTGCTGAAAATGTCAGCCCTTATCTGCATTATCAGTATGAGTATGTTCTGCATGTGTCATTTTTAGTTGTGTCTTTGCACCACTTTGTATTATCAAATAGGACAGCTTCCTCTTCTCTATCCACTTCCTGATTCAGAGTTCCGCACATCACAAGAAGCAGAGATATAGTGTTGTTGTGTTTTTTTTACATTTTCCTCTGTTCAGTGAAGAATGTAGTTATGGGCAGCATATGCCAGACTTTGTTTCAACAACACAAAGAAAAGAAAGTGTTGCAGCCATTGTTCAGCCTCATACAGTATATATGGTAGTTAATCTTCATTGACCAAGTGACTGTAGCGCAGAAAAAGATCTCCACAGTTAGGCAGAATACCTGAGAAGCTAGGCCTGTTCAGTCAGAGAAACATAGATGCACAGGAGATATCGGGTGCATCTCAAGAAAGGGAAACAAGTAGGTGTGAATGCATCTTTTTGCATGATAGCAGAACAACTTGCAACATGCTCAACAGTTTCTGACAAAAGCTGCTGTGTACCTTCACTGCTGTGGGCAAGTGAATTAGT
Organism: Chromis chromis; assembly: GCA_900302755.1. Lineage (NCBI taxonomy): Eukaryota > Metazoa > Chordata > Actinopteri > Pomacentridae > Chromis > Chromis chromis. The sequence continues at coordinate 21,133 of OMNN01097694.1, forward strand.
TGGCTAATCAGTCCAGTAAGAATGCCCCTAATGTCACTAAACTGGTTCACTTTGCATATAAACTATGGGTTAGGCATAAAAGAATACACTGGAGTGGACACTCCCTTGTCGAAGTGCTGGACTTGTTTTAGTGGGCAACATGGAGTCACACATTCAACCATTTAGTAGTTACAGTAAATCTCTCTGTGTCCTCCTTCTGCAACAGGCTTCATGCCAGACCGCTGCTGTATTGGGATCAGCATGTTCTGGTGGAGTATTTCACTCTGGAGCTCCTCTTCTGTGGAGATTCAAAGAGAAAAAAACACGGGTTTAAATGAGATTCTTAAACGATTGGTCCCAAGGTGACGGCTCGGTCGACCGCAGGATTTTACTAAAAGCTTTTATTTTGACTGTTGCCTTGAGACACAGCAACGTAGCGCAAAGGCTGCTTAGACGTCAAGGCAACTGCTGAACTATAGGACAGTAAAGACCATGACTGCACTCTTTACACATGTTTGTTCCACTTTCAGGGAAATTGTGATGAGTGTCATTTGTATCAGTTGTATTAGTTTGTATTAATGAACACATTTAAACAAATCTCAACTGAAAACAATTAGCATGATTTATTGAAGCGTTTGTTTTATAATTGGAAGCAGTTTTGCACATACAGTGTCCATAACTGTAGGTCTTTAATAGGTACTCTCATCATTGATTATTTATTTACAATACATCACAAAGCAGTGGAAAAAGCTCATCACTGTGTGCCCACATGGCTTGTTTTGCCTGACTGTCAGTCCAAAGCTCAAAGATATTCAGTCTATTGTTTAGACACTCAGCATTTTATCACATTTAAGGAGCTAAAACCTTTATTTATTTATTGAAAAGTAACCTAAATACCTAATCGTTTTATTTCCTGTCATGTTCTCGGTGGTGTCAGAATGTGTTTTCAACCATGTTGCCGGGCCAAGGAGTAAGTTAGAGCTGAGAACTGATGTAGGGTCAGTTCCTGCTGTGGTATTGAGTCCTCACACTGGTTTTGCAGCTGTAGGTGGTGTGAATGAGCAACTTTCCATCCTCCTGCACTCCGTCTGTTAACACTGTCTAGATGTTTTTGAGCAAGGCACTTGGCCTGCAACCAGCTGCAGCAAGGCCTTTAATTGCATTGACATTATCGGTGTAAATGTTTCTGAGCATCAGAATACCAAAAACTGTGTAATAACGCAACAATTTCTTTGTCATCATTGAGATATTCTATAGAGATGTCTGTGAATGTTCTCATTCATCCAGGTCATAGTCATTCTGGGCAATTCAATCAAAGGCAACTGGACTCACTAAAATGTCTGTGAAGACGTTTCGCCCCTCATCCGAGTGGCTTCATCAGTTCATGCATGTCAAGACAGGACTGGGCTAGTCTGACTAGCTGATGGGAAACCCAGGTATTTCACCTCTGTGGAGGTGTTTGCAAAGACCAGTGGTGACTAACGGCCGTTAGTGCTCCAAAGGTGTGACTCAGGTGGTCCTCCATGGTGTAACGACAGTCTATAGAGGTCATAAGGTCAGAGTAGCAGAGTTTAAGCAAGGGTCTAAGCACTATTGGATTGTGTGCCTACTAATTATAACAGATTTGAAAACTGCTATGTAGGTGCCAAATGTTTTCAGTTCCCCTTTGCATGTTTAGATCATTTTCAGGTTTTTTTCTTCTTCCTCTATGTTTAGCTTATTTTAGCCTGTCAGACAATGACATCTTGCAAGGAGCATTCCTAATCTGATATCATTTTGAGAAACCTGGACAGTTTGCTGCTTGCTCTGTTTGCTTTGTCTGTGTGTTTCGATTTAGCCCGATAAACAGTATAGGTGTTGTTATAATTGTTTACATTTATTGCACATGTAATAAAGGCCACACAGTTAAGTAATTTGTGTGCTATACCTTTACAGAAACACACTAAAAATGTCAATAATGGCTACAATATGAGGTGATTTGAAGTAACAAACTAATGAAGCAATGACAGAAAGACTCAAAGGGAACTGAAGGTGGCATCTAAACATTGCTGTGAAAGTGGAAGTGGTGCTTTGAAAGACACGCTGACATTTATACATCACTGCTTTTGTTTTCTGACAAAAAAGCTGTTTTTACTTGCTTACAGTAACTTAACTGTTTTCAGTGTTAGCAGAAACTGTAGGGTTTGTTGCTGCCCAAGATAGAAAAATAAGTCACAAAACTTAATAGCTAAACATAAAAAAAGATGGATCTGGTATCATTGCACCTTCTTTCCTAAATTTCAGTGATCAAGGTCACTGCCTGATATTTATTCCCAAAGAAAGGCCAGCATGAATGTAAACTGATACCAGCCCAGCCCTCCCTCTTCCATATGTAAGAAATACCGCATTCACTCTGTACACACAATTATAATCACTGATCGATGATACGTTGTTTCAGTAGTTTATAGGGACATGATCAGTTCGTCTTTGTGCCGTTTCGAGCTGTTTTGTTGTGATCTTGTCCGTTGGTTATGTCACAGCTGGTATGTAGGTCTTCTTTGAACGTCAGGGGTTGTGACATGAGGAATGCCTCCGACCCCCACCCAGTCATCTGTGGCACACATACAGTTGACGCCCTGCTGTAGCCAGAATGTCCACACTCACACACCCTTGGCAGTGGTTTCACCAGCTCTTGACCAATCATCATCAGTTACATCATTGTAACTGCCACTGTCCTCCCAATATCCTTCCCCAAACAGAGAGAGGACATCTTTGTTTTCTAAACACTCATCTTTACTTTTCTAATGAAGGAGTCTAATGTTAAATGTCCAAATCAAAACTGATTCTTTATCTTTGGATGCTTTAGGCCCAATATGATGGCAGCGAGAAGTAATAATGCATTTAGTAATCCCCCGCTTGTGAACTGGCTTTTCCCACACTGATAAATTATACAAATTGAAATGTAAAATAAAATTCAGTGTGATATTTGAAGTTTGGAACCAGTTTTTCAATTTAAACAGATGTGATTTTTTATTCTTTCTCCTCAACAGTAACACACACTTTCTCCTGAGACAAGTCCAGCCATATACAGGCTCTGGGCTACAACTGATTTTCTAAAATTGTATAAATACATATTCCCACTGTTTCTCTCTCACACACACACACCATAGAAACATTCACACCCTCACTCATAGACTAGGTACATCACAGACGGTCATGGTTGAGTGCAGTGATGAATGTAGACTCTTTTTGTGTGTGCAGCAGTCTATCCATCAGTCCACACTCGCCTCTCGCTCCTTTTTAAAGATCCACTCCAGACTACTGTTCATCAAGAATTGATGTCCTCAGACTCCCAGCCACAGCCCATCTATCAGACTTAATGCAGACAGTTGGTGTCTGAAATAGTTTAAACATTTTTAGTTCTTGTTTGCTTTGTACAAATCTCCAAAATGGCCACAATTGTCAGCACGCATTGGTCACATTTTCTGTTTAAAATAACCATATAACTATCATCAAGCAGGGTTATTGTGATGATTGTTAAAAGCATATAAATGTTTAATCAGAATATATGCATTAGTGTTGCATGTGACAATGGTTGACTGCATTGAGCAGGTTATCCTCTGTACAAGGTTTAGTGCCTCATTTATAACACAGAGTAACACCAGTTCGTCCAAAATGTCCAAAAATGTAAGTTGATATCTACCTCTAACTTCAGTTCTCGATAAGTGAAAGAATATATGGAAAAACTGAATAGCAGGAGCTCCCAGTATGGAGTAACATTACTTGTATTTTACAAGGTTACAATTTCATTTAGCAGACGCTTTGATCCAAAGCGACGTACATAGGTAGGTAGCAGCATTAAGGACCTTGCCTAAGGGTCCTCACTGGATACCTGCGCCCTGACTGGGATTTGAACCACCGATCTCCCTTGCCAAGGTCTGGGTTGTTAGTCACTGAGCTATCCAGCTTTTAATGAAACAGTTGTACACTGTGGCTACACTGAACAGGTATCACATGCAGACCCTTTGCTACCCCTGCCGCAGCATCACTACATTTCCTCTAAATTAAATAAAACTGGCCACATTAGGCCTGAAACTAAATGTAAAAAAAGACCAGTCTTCGATTTCTATTAGGTATGGACAACCATTATATACAGAAATAAGTCATGGCATGTTTACTACTACTTTGTACGTAACCCAAAATGGACTTACACTTGGGGTCTTGAACACCTTGTTGGCATTTATTTTGTCAGTATCAGCCAATGATTACTTAGCAACTTGATCTCTTACAGAGTCAGCTGTAGCCTGTAAATGTTAACTTGTCCATATTACACAAACTTGGTGAAAAACTTGCATTGTGTTGAATCCAAAAGCTGAAGACATAACAATCCCAAAATGAAAGCTCACTAGCTTGTTTTACCACGGCCCTGTTCTATACAAGTGCTGAAGTTGTATCCTGCAAAAAGATAAATGCTACGGCACATCCGCTAGGTGAACAGTCTGCGTACATTATGTGTTCAATGTGGCCGATGAAATATGGTTCCATTGTGATGTGTGGAACTTATCCAAGTTAACTCCCTGTCAGTGACTATAACTTGATACTTCCTGATCATAATGTAACTGATGTGAACAGTGTAGTAACAAGCTTAAGAAGACATTCGTAGTAAAACATTTTCTTAGTGATAAGTGAGGTGGACAGAAAATATACTTAATTCCTTCACACATAGCAGAGGCACATCAGCCTACTAAGCTGACATCGGAGTGCGTGGTTTAGAATAGCACTCCTGACCTTCTCTCGCAGCAGCCACTTCTGCTTTGAGTCTGTCTTCCACTGTAGCTGTATCTGTTCTCACACTGTCACTTGCTGAAAGGAGCATCACGACTCCCGTCAGGGTCGGCCTGAGCTGCATTCATCTCTCTCCTTCTTTTTGTTTCTCCCTCCATCCCCCCTGTCCATGCAGCACTGAAGAGCCCTGCAGCCTTTCACGAACAGCGGAGGAGTCTGGAGCGAGCAAGGGTGAGTGTCATAAGTACAGCGAGTGTCAGTGCCAGTTCTTTAGTAAGGCAAAACGTTTCTGCAGAATCCACACTTGCGTAAACATGTAACAAATTGAAACCTTGGCCGCCACACAGATCGTGCAGTATGAAGCTTTTCATACTGGTTTGGTTGTTCAGTATTATTGGCAAGTTTTTTAAATTCTCAAATTTAGATTTACCTCTAACTGTCAGTAGAAGCTGCCAACATACTAGATTTAATGAATAATTTGCATCTGGTGTGTTACATTCTTAGTACTGTTCTGTATTATGCAATGGTAATATAACCAAATCCTGGTTTGTACACGTTCATGCAAAGTTGGCATGCAGAAAGTTGGCAAAGGCACTTCTGCAGAAATGTACCCCCCAGAAAGTAATGAAAATGAACAGGAGTGAATTCACAGTACTGGACAACATGGGATGTGTCTAGTAAATGGTGTGGAGATGGAACAACAAAACAGTACTTTATTGTTTTGTAGACACGTGTTAGAACTTAGTTGTTTACTCTCTCCATCAGCCTTTCTGCCTTTTCTGCGTTGTGTTTTCATTGCATCCATTGTCTTTTCTGTCATTTCGTGCCCCTTTGTCATGTGTGTCTCCGATGTTTTTTCCTCAGACCGAGGACTACCTGAAGAGGAAGATCCGGAGTCGTCCTGAGCGCTCTGAGCTGGTCAGGATGCACATTCTGGAGGGTGAGTTTTACCAATACGTGAAGCTGTATTTCAAGATTTAAGATTTGCATTTTCTTATTGTCATTAATATTTAATGTTTTAAACCAATAAAGACACATGACACGTCATTGAAAGGGAAGCATACTGTAAATGAAACTGAACCAATTCCTCGTGATACACTCGGTGCATGGTTCCTACTTGACATTTGTGTGTAGACTGAGTTAAACAGTAAGTTAAATAGTTCGATGGCACTGCATAAGCCACAACAATCAAGTCTTAAATTACTTTAGGTTGTTAAAAAAACACTTTATTCAATGTAAGGGCTTTAGGAGGGGACATGCTCGTTTTCTCCATGTATTTTTATGTTGTAGTTTACTCGGTACACTAGTCGTTTTAAGTCTCACGTGTTATCAGTGCGAACAGCTGGTTTGCTGTTGGTTTAGTTTTTAAACTGAGCTTGAATTCAAATCCAGGAAGTGCTACAAAAGGCCCAAAACTCAGTATCTGTGATTTTCAGAGAGCCAACTTCCTATCCAAATATTTTGAGCAGGTCCACATAGATGAGAGGATTATATGTCAGTTCACTTCCCGTATGTTATGAACCAACTTACCTGCTTGTATCTTATTTTTGCAGTAGATCCAAAATGAATCTCTCGATAAATAAATTTGCACGTATGCATGATGTCCTGCTGTGCCCTTCACAGAGACGTCGGCAGAGCCGTCTCTACAGGCCAAGCAGCTGCAGCTGAAGCGAGCGCGACTGGCCGACGACCTCAATGACAAGATATCTCACAGACCAGGTCCCATCGAACTGGTGCACAAGAACATCCTGTCTGTCACCTGCTCTCTGCAGCACTCACTGCTGGGTAACTACACACACCTCACAACATTTGGGTGCACTCAGGGACAGACACACTAACAGTTAGCACAGGTTTCTCACTGCGTTCATGTTTTTAATCAAAGTAAAAATAAGATCATGTACAGCAGCAAAATGTAGATGCTGCAGTGAAGATTCACTTGTGGTCATTCCAACATATACAGACACTAAAAATACACCCATCACAGTCAAATGTGTGCAAACATACATTTTAACATAATACGGTTTCTCCAACTGAACTGGTTAAAGACACGTCGAGACATACAGTAGATTAAATCACGTATAGATAAACCAAAGACACGCATTCCTGTACGTTTGTGACATTCAAGCAATCATGCTGGTGTAGGGATACATACACACACACAAACACATTTGCACAACATTCGGCAACACTCGAGCACAACTGCAGTATTCAAGACTTGTGCTCAAGTTAAAACACGTTCACCTCCACCGTTGAGTTTCCACTTTACCAATGACAGTTGCGCCATCTCTAAGATTTGATTTCCGTTCAATCTGAACACACGTCAGCTGAGTAATTACAACATCCAGGTAACTACAAACAGGTTAGTGTATCAAACACGCACAGTTATTAGTAATAGCTATAGGATCTACGATTGCAGTAGATGTGACACCATTAAAGCGAAACCACACAACCACGTTACAGAAATGACACAGCAAGCTTTGTTTGGACATAGCGCTGTTTTGAAACATGAGATACAGAACATACAGTGTTGTATAACTTCTCTAAAGTTAGTCATTACTGATTGCTAAACAGCAATGACTTTGTTTGACTGTTACGCATTGTGGGGAAGCCAAGAATTGACCTGTTGTATCCTGTGGGTCCATTCTATTAGCTGGGAAAATTCCCGATTTCAGCAGCCATTTTCACACTTCTACTGACCACAGAAGTTTATAGCAGACCACCGAATGATGCCACAATAAATTTACTGTTTCACTGAATCTGCAAATATTTCTGCTCTGTCACAGATTCCCCAAAGGGAGCCGGGGGAGAGAGCTCGTCTTTAGATGAAGACAGCAGTGATGCTCTGTCACCAGACCAGCTAACCAATCACGACTCTCCCCTGAGTGCCGTCCCTCAGCTGTCGCCCTCTGATGTCCTCACCCAGAATGGGGACATTTCTCCCACACAGGTATTATAGCAGCATGCAATTTTAATCAAACCAGGAGAATGTGAAGAGTATTACTTGAACTTGAAATCATTCAAACCAAATACAACAATTTTACATTGATAAAAGAAAGCATGTCATTATAAACTTGATCACACAATTTATATCTTCACAGTTTCTTACGCAGGCCCCTCCTCCAGCTCCTCCGCCGCCTCCCCCCCAGGTGAACGGGTCCGACTCCTCCCCTCTCCCAAAAATGACAAATGGGACAATGGTGATCTCTGCATCCTCTCGGCCCTCCAGTGGACAGGTCAAGGTACAGAAAAGCTGCTCTCTTCTTTGAATACTAGCTTGTTTTGAGTTGAACATCCTGCAGATTTCATGACTTATGAATAATTGTGACCTTAATCTCTATTTGTGGATCAGCTATAACTGGCTAACCCTTGCTCATCTCTTCATTTCCTTACTTCCCCCTCCCCAACCCCATTTCTCGTGGTTCTCTGTCTGCAGTCTCAGGCTAAGTCGGGTTCAGACCGTCCTCCACAGAGACCTAAGAAACCAAAGGACAGCAAGCCCAAGGTCAATAAGGTCTTTGTTTCATTTTCATTTTTAGCAGACACTGACACAGTGTTTACAGCTCTGACAGGCTACAGTAAGATATAGATGAGTCCCCAGATAAGGGTTGTAATATCTTCTTTAGACCACTTTTTAATGCAGTTCAGCTTTTAAGATTTAGATGGTGTTTGATTCATTTCCCAACTACCGGTAGTCCATCAACTCACTGCCAAAACAGAGTGAGAAATATTGAAATTGAGTTCCCAGAAGAGCAAGCTAGTTAAAGGGATCTTAGTGGTTTTGGTGTTTGTTCCTTTAGAAACATAGAGCAGGGTAGGGGGGTGGTCTTTCTGAGAAGAGGAAGAGATACCATTTTTTGCAACCGCGGTATTCTCAGCACACCAGAATATGGACTTGCTTTTCTTGACTGAAAGTACTTACTCTTTTTCTGTCGTTATGTTATGGTTACAGATTTTTCCACTTACCTGTAATCACAATCACACAATCAATCTTTATTTCAGACTCTTAGGTCCATTAAAAAATTTAACCATTAAAAACAAACAAACACAAACAAGTTTTATAGCCCACATAAGCACAGGCTCCAGTGCCTCCAAAGTCCAGATGTGTACCTGACACTGCTTTCCTTAGGTCTTATTAAATTAACCCTTTATTGTTGTACCGCTCCAGTCTGTTCATAAATGTATACACAAAATTTCTAATAACAACATTAAGAGTGGACACATTATTTAGCACAAACAGCTGTCTGGCACTGGTCCACCGTGGGACCTTCAGTAATAAACGCAGTGCATCATTATATGCAACCTGCAGCTTGTTAAATTTGGCTCTGCTGTAATTACACCACAAGTGGGCAGTGTACAGTGGCATAGAGTAGGCTTTAAACAAGGTTATTTTTACCTTGAAAGTACACATATTAAATGTACGTGCCAGCATATTAGCTTGTGCATATAATTTATAATACAGTCTTTGAATGTCCTCATCATCACAAAGATCACTCCTGATCACATGACCGAGGTATTTGACTTTGTCCACGATGTAAAGCTCACTTCCTGATAGACAGAAAGAGGGAAATACCATCTTACGGTCCTCCTTTGTCCTCGCAATCATAACCACACTCTTTTTGCCATTAAACTTAATGTCATATTGCTCACCGTATTCCGAGCAGACTCCGAGCAGTTGTTGTAAACCAGCCGAGTATGGTGACATAATGACAAGATCATCTGCATACAGTACATGGTTAAGGAGATGGTCTCCCACCATGCAACCTGTCTTACATTGTCCAAGTCTTTGAGAGAGATTGTCCATATAGAGGTTAAACAACATGGGGGACAGAATTCCACCCTGTCTAACTCCATTTGTCACTAAAAAGGGTCCAGAAGCTGTATTTTCACATCTAACTTGCAAAGTTTGGTCTGTATTCAGTACACATACACTTCCCTAAGCAGTTTCTAGAAGGCTTATTTACTTCTGTCATGTTTTTTGTCACTGTGGGGTAATTCTTCACAGCAATATAAATAAC
>OMNN01097695.1:0-11670 GCA_900302755.1 Chromis chromis
CACTTTAAGCCAATGAGACAGGTGAACAATATCATTGAAGGAACCCTTTTTTGGACGTCAGAATCAATCTGGCGATGTGATGGTAGTGGTGCTGCGATGGGGTATCTGTGACACCCCCTTCCTTCATGGGAACAAACTTCTCTCAGGGCAGCACAGGCAGACAATGTGCTGGGACAGCGTGACTTAGGGATCTGCCATACAGTATTACAAGTAATAACATGAACAGATAAGCTCCTGTCAAGAGGAGGATTAATGAATTCAGCGGTGATAATAATGCTAATGTTTAAGGTTTTCTGACTAAATCTAAAGGTTTGCTGTTTTCCATTCAGGGTTCCTTTGGTGTCCTGCAGGTATTTCTTTTAAAGAAAGCTGTCTGCAGCAAGCAGATGTGTTTCTAATGACACTGCGCTAGAAAGGCTGAACACTAAATGGGCGTTTTTAGCCCGGGAGGACAAGAGAGCCTGAGCTGAAGGAGGCAACCTGACTGTTGAAAAAGCTCTTCTTGTGCATGTGTGATTTGTAGTTTCTAACAAGCCAAATGGCCTAGATTGTAATTCTAGTAATAATTAAACAATAGACTTCCCAATCTTGTGCATAGCAGCGGAAAGAATGATTATGTAATGAATCCTTGAAGCCGCAGTCAGATCAGGTGGATTGCCTTGCTACCTCAGAGCACAAGCAATTGTATTTTAATTAAGAGATGGTCCCTCATCTTGGTCTAGAGTGTCAGTGTTGCCTGAGACAGAGTGACCTCATCTGTGTGAGGAGTGGAAGTAGCTTTAGATGAGGGAGGGAGGGGAAGCAGCTGCTAAGACATAGCAATTTACCAACTAACACTTATCTCCCCCTCAAAGAGGATTCTACCTGATTATATGATACATGATAAGTAGAATCTCCACCTGACCCCAATGTTACTTCAGGTCTTCTCTGCACAGTTTTGACCAGGGACATGTTTTCCTAAAGCATCTTGTAGCAATACTTGAAATGTGGATTCTGATCAAGAGTTAGATGAGGAGAGTGATACCAGTTTCATATCTGTATGTTAAATAGGAAGCTAGACAATTATCTAAGCTTAGGATACAGACAGGAGAAGCAGGAGGGCTTGGTAAATCAGTGAGTAACCAAAATCTTCCATCCAGACTCACTAGTTTAATATGTTGTTTGTTTAATTTGAACAATGAAGTTAAAAAATGAGAAATTGCCGTGCAACAAGTGAAGACTGCAGGATGTCACTGATTCTAAATGCAACATTTAATATTTTTACACATTTTTGCACACATGCGATAAAACATGTTGATTACTGGAGATGCTGGTAGGTGCATTCTGTTAACTTCTAGCTCATCCAACCTGCTTTGCCCCTATACTCTTTGTGCTGAGCCAAACTAATCAACTGCTGCTGTAGTTTAAAATTTATGACAGTGCTATCAATCTTCTCGTCTAAGTCCCCACTAGAAAGCATGTTTCCAAGATGTCAAGGCTTTTTTTTCTGAGGTGGTGATCATATATCTAAGCCCACACACTTACAATGGCCTAAGATCATCTTAAGTGACTAAGTAGAGCCCAGGACTGAACAAAACACACAGAGCATACTGTAAATTCACTCTGAACTGTGAAGCTTCTTTTACCAACTATATGAAACAGTTGACAGCATACTGAAACTGCACAAAGTGTTTTAAAATACAACAAAACTATGAGTCCAGTGATAAAAATGACATTTTTACAACACAAACCTGCATTCTGAAGCTGTATTATTCTGCTGCCAGTGAGGCTCCAAGCTGAAATGACGTCCTTCCCTTCAGAGAAGTTAGACAAAAAAAATGTTTCCTCCTGTGTCTGCTTGCATGGAGGCAATCAGTGAAACAGTGACAGTCATGGCAAAAGTCAAGTTTGTATCAAGCTAGTACAAAAAACACATTTGCTATCTTCTCTGTTAGTAGCTCATTCATACAGTATGCTGTGGTAATAAAGTTGGTGATGCTGCGTGGAGGCCGGTGCTCACATATGCTTCTCCACATCATCTGTACCCAGGCTAAAGGCGCTGTGGGCCGAGTGCTTAATCATTCATGTCGTGGGAGGTGGAGGGACAGGGAGATCTTATTCAGTGCTTACCTGGGTATCTACTGCTCTACTGAGTGTAACATAACAATACAGAAACAAGATCCAAAATACACCAATCCAACCATCCCCCTTTCCCTCTCTCCTGCTTCTCTGCCTTCCCTTCTCTCATTCTGCCTCCATGCTCCATTACAGTAACAGCAGAAAACTCCCAGTCTCGTTCTTCCAGCTGGCACAGTCCAGGTCTGGTTACTGATCTTTGATTACATGGGTACATTACAGGCTAATCACTGAGTGCTTTATTACTCAGTATAACAATGTTGGTCCAGGGAGCAGCATTGTTTTGAGCTGCAGTCTGAGCTGCCACTGCTTATAGTGTTTTTGGAAAATGTTAGCAAGGCTGGTGCCCAAAAGCAATTACCACATTTTTTGCTTCAGTGAACGCAGTTAACAGGGCCTTTAGCTGAAGCTCCTATGATAGCATTCACAAAAACAGAAGTTTAAGTTTTTTAGAGGTTTTTTTATGCTTGTATTAGAGAACTGACAGTGTAGAAATTACAGGAAATGAGAGGAAAGAAAAATTAAATGGGGAGGTATGGAAATAAGATCCTTGGCCAGAGCTGACCTCAGTGACGTGGACTTTCCAATATGTGTTATCTCTTTAAACCCATCCATGACCAGGATGCCTCTTAAGCCTTCGAATTCAGCCTGAATATTATTACCGGCTAATGAACAATTAATTTTTCAGCCAGGTGAAGGGCTGGAGTCTATGCCAGCTGACTTAGGGTGAAGGCAGGGTTCATCCTGGACAGGTCGCCAGTCTATCGCATGGCCACACAGAGAGACAGTCAACAAGCACATTTACATTCACACCTACAGACAATTTAGAATCACCAGTTAACATGTCTTTGGACTGGGAGGAAGCCGGAGCACCACAGGGAGAACATGCAAACTCCACACAGAAAGACCGCAGGACCTTCTAACTGTGAGGCAACAGTGCTAACCACTGCATCACTGTGCTGCCGTAGATACCATCAAATATAAAATATAATTAATCTTGCAAGTAGCTGTTTAAAAACTAAATGACAATGTATCCAGTAGTTGGGGAGATCACAATATAAAAAAACACAATATAAACTAGTTGGTGGCACTATAGTAATGACATAAATCATGTGGCTCATTTATCTGGGAACCATGTATATCTATACAACAATATAGAAGGAGAAGACCAACCAACTTCACTATCAAATATAAGAGCCACATTGCTTGCAGGCCAAATGCAGCTAGCAGAGTTGTACAAAGAGGACACAGTAAAGTCCTTCCTTTGCAGCATGTAGTTTACACACATTAGCTATGCTTCAACTTGCTTTCAACTAGCTAAATCCCTCATTCACTTGCTAAAATAGTTGAGCCTGGACTTTAAGGTTATTTATATCTACTAACAATAAGTCATTGATGGATATACCATACCATTAGACTGGAGTTTGGATTTGGTAAGGGAATTCCAGTTTTGTGTGAACACTGTGTTTTCTTTTTGTCCATGCCTTAAACTAGCTGCAACTTGTGAGGTGAAACTGGATGGGAGTAACCATGTGTTTACCTCCGTAACCTGGTAACCACTGTTAGAAAACACACTTCCTCCAAGGTAACACAGGTGTCCTTTTTCTCAGCTCTGGTGACCTAAATGTGAGGAAAAGCTCAGGTTTCACCCAATTTATGAACTGATTAATGTTTGGACAGCTTCCAGTCAATCGGCTGTAATGGGGGGACCAGTTGAGCGTTCAACATATTGAATTATTCACTCTCCACTCCAGAAAAGTTGTCAAGGTTACCTCTGCCATCGCCCCACCTCTCCCCCGGCCCAGCGGCCCAGCAATGCTTGTCCAATCTTAACAAGCTTTGTGCTACCCACTGGGCTCTGATTCAGCACGAGACCCGGCAAATCCAATTACACAGGAGTCAGAGAGGTTGATTTTCCCATTATAGATTCCATGCTGAGAATGAGAGCTGATGATAACACTCACATCACACCACTACTGCCCCCTTTCTCTCTTCTCTCCTCCTTATTTTGTGTCCATTTCACTGTTCCCCTGCCTTTATTTCTCTCTCTCTTCCTATCTAATTCCTCTTTTCCCAAAGACTTTCTTTCTCCCCCCTGTTCTTTTCTTTGGATCTCTCCTTCTTTCATAGTCCATTATTCTAATTTTTCAGAGCAGCGTAACGAAGGCTGGGCCCCGTCATCACTTTAGTCCCAAAGTGCTGGGTCAGTGGGGTTACTTCATACCTCGCATTGAACATTTTTTACTTGAAAATTATTTGTCTTTCGTAAAATGTCTTTATCTCTCTTCTAAATTGGTTTACTTATTTTGTCCTGTTTTTGTGCACTGTATCTTTAACTATCTAATTGCATTACACCTCATTTGATAATTTTCTTATTACAATATCTACACACCAGGCACAAAATAGTTTCCAGCCTGGATAACCTCTGAGAGGTCACTGCGAAAGCTAAATGCAAAGTAATTCAGACAACTTGACTTCGGGGTGTCTGAGTTCCCTCCTCAGGGGGACACATCATGTGGCGGCTTTGCCACATCAAAATTAAATGAAAGCTCTTTTGGAAATGAGGCTCTTTTTCACTCAATCAGCTGTGAAAAAGAAGAGGACTTTTGCTCCATCTTCACCCATTAGGGCACTAAAAAGGCCTGACCTCTCCTCAGAGCAGAGGCTTTGGTGTTGACACAGGTCGCTCAAAGGTCAACACCACTGACCTTTCTAAAAATTTAGGATCAGGTTTTCTGTGATCCTCGAGGACAATAGGATTGGGAAGTCCACCAGTCTGTCCAGAGAAGGCAACGGCTAGGAGAGAAGAAGATGGTGTGATGGGACCTGTATGGGCATATGTGACTGACCAGTATTGACCAACACTCTGTCAGCAAATAAAACATCCAGTCTATTGTTCAGCTTGACACAAACAGATGGCGGATAGTGAAATCGGGCAGTGGTGGATGAAGTTTTCAGATTACCTGTGTGTGAAACTATCAGACATCCATTAGCCATAGAGGACTGCAGGGACAATACAATACAACACAGCAAAAATACTCACAAAAAGTGAAAATATTGTATTCAAAATACTACTTAAGATAAATTCTGTAAGCTTAATTGGCAAACATACTTAAATTGTCAAAAGAAAATATATCCACAAAGTAGAAATTGCCCCGGCATGATGGTGCAATGGTTGCCAGTGTTTCCTCCCAGCAAGAATATTCTGGTTTTAAACCTACTGGTGGGCTGGCACCTTTCTATGTGGAGTTCGCATGCTCTTCCTGGACCTGTATGAGCTCTAACTTTTCTTCTTCTAAAGTTCTAAATGATGTGAGTGTTGGCATGCATGGTTGTTTGTCTCTTTGTTTTAGCCTGAGTTGGATTGGTGACCTGTCCAGGGTTTACCCCACCTCTCACCCAATGTCTGCTGGTGAAGCAGGTAAAGCTGATGGATTAATGGACATCAAATAGGTACAAAAACTTTAAAACTGTCCTTAAGTACAGTATTTGAGTTATAGTACTTTGTTACATTCCTTTACTTAACTCTGATGAATAGATGGCAAGTCAGTTGCTTGTTATGCTTATTCTTGCTAATGGGTTACTTGAACAAACTGTTAGAAAAACAACTAGCCATATCTACATTATTCTGCTTTTTATTTGCTATTTTTGATCATAAAATCTCTACCACCAAGAATTTTGCCACCACCATCATAAATTGCAGTGAGAACTATAGATGTCTTTGTTGAGTAGAGATGAAATGGTGTGGACTCTATCTGGATTTAGTGGCAAAAATCTCAGCAGTGGAGCTCTGACAGTCTTACCAGATGAAACTAAAACTATCTGCAGTGCTAAGTACTATACGGATGAAGTAGTGTTTGGGGGTGTTGACCCTTTAATTCATACGTGTGGAACTAATTATGCAGCACAACAACTGCTGCTATGTTGAGCTGCATTTAGGGTTTCTGGGTTTAGTCACAGGTTATTGTTAGCACACTATTATAGCTCTGCATCCTTTATAAAAACCTTTTATAGTAAAGATGTGAAGTCATATGAACATATCATACAAACCACTGCTAGCAGTTCTTAATCGTCTTCCCTTGGTAAAGGTGTAGCTACACTGGAACCTGATGTAAGTCGTCTCCAGCTGACTGACAGTCTGGACACTCTGCTCCATCCAGGTTGAAGCTTCAGTGGGAAAACATTGGCAGGACACTACTCCTTGGCTAAGTATGGCTGACAGCCGCTTCCTCTGTGTGGCCAGAGGGTCACTCTGGGTGACATGCTGTTCTGGGGGACACTGTGTCTCTGCCTGCAGAGGCGATTAGAAGGGTGAGCTGACCTCGTTCTCAGAGGGGCTGATGTGTTTTATGTAAACACTTGGTGCAAGACAAAAACACAGGCTACAAACTCAGGCCAACCCTCGGGCGGTGATCCCATTGTTTCCCCATTACTCCTGAACAGGCATGAGAGAGGAGAGCCGTCACTCTGTGTTCCTGAGCTGCAGGGAGTCCTCGAGCTCTTCGTGGCACCGAGTCTCTCCTGAATGCCTCACACACAGCCAGGTCAGGCCCTCAGAGCTGCCCACAGGTCACTGCCATTACCTTAACAGTGCGAAACATGTCGCTACCTGGGCATCACTATTATTACCATTATTAGGCCTGCACAGGAGCACAGGGAAGGACAAATAATCCTTTTTTTAGCAGCTGGGAAACACGGGAACGCCAGAGCAGATCTTCATCAAGAATAACTTCAAGAAACTTAACTAGAATTTGCTTGCCATCGTCTGAAACTGCACCTGAAATGACCGCAGACAATTCCAATTTCTGAGTTCAAAATCTCAAAGATTCTAAACTATATACTGCTGTGATATAAGGACATGGTGACATTATCAGGATATTAACTTGTGGCCATATTGTGATATTTTGGGACTGTCAAGCTAAAGAGACTCTCACAAGTGTTGCTTTAGTGGTCCTGTAAGTGGTCCTCGCTGAAGATGCAGTTTGGAATCTTGGTCAGTAGAAATAAGGGACTTGACCAGAGCAGTTTTCTTGTGTTTGGCATATTTATCTATCCATTCGTCCATTATCTATACACCGCTTAATCCTCTGTAGGGTCTCAAGGGGGCTGGAGTCTATATCAGCTGACTCAGGGCGAAGGCAGGGTAAATCCTGGACAGGTCACCAGTCCATCACAGGGCCACAGAGAGAGACAGACAACCAAGTACACTCACATTCACATCTACAGACAATTTAGAATCACCAATTAACCTCAGCATGTCTTTGGACTGTGGGAGGAAGCCGGAGTACCTGGTGAGAACCCATGCATGCACAGCTTGCAGTGCTAAGAACTTGACCACCGTGCTGCCAGCATATTTATATTAAATAAAGCATTGATACTGTGTGTGTCAGTTTTAAAACTCTGTAGGCCAGTAACATAAGGTGATATGCAGAGGTCAGAGAGTCACATCCTGAACAGCTGCTGAGTTTAGTCATCCAACAAAGCTGCATTCACTCAACAGGCACACATTTAATGCTAATAAACGGTATTATAAGATTAGGGGCTGCACAGCTATTTTCTTCCTGGATCAAGTTGCTAATTTTGATTAAATAACAGAAAATAGTAAAATGGGTCCATCGTGAAGTCGTCACATAGTTTGCTATGTCACAAACCTAGAAAGTAAAACAAAAACAGCAAATCCTCATTAGAGGAGATGGGACTACATGTAATGTTTGGCATTTTGGGTGTAAAAACTTAGAGAGGTTATTAATTGATTATCAGAAACGTTTATTGTGCTGCTCATTGATCAATCAGTAATCAGCAAATAAATCCAGCTGCAAGGTGTTTCCATTATTCTATTCAGTATTTGGCTGCTGGTCACAGTCCTGCTCATGTACACTGGGCACAAGAGTCAGACTGGCATCCACCATCATCATCATCATCTTGAGCAACTCCAACATTTGACAAAGTCTGAGCCCACCCTCCCCCCACAGAGTTCCCCCCTCACCGTTTCCAGATCACAACCCCGCGGGCTTTAGGACCTAAAGGATCTGCTTTCTGAAGGATGCTCTTGTTTTTGTCCGTTACGTTCATGCATGTAATCATTGATTGTGCCTATTGTGACAGGCCGATTTACCATCTGTAGGCTCCCATGGGGCTGATACTGCTGTCACTGCAGTCTCCCTGCAGACTTTAAGGAATTCCCCTTTAATTTCCGGCCGCAATTTAATCTCAGACTGGTTTCACACTTAAGCCTGGTATTAAAAGACCACACCTGCTCGTCCATACTTTACTCCAACACTGGCGCACTAATATCGACTCAGGAGTTGTTTTTCATTTTCATGTTATATTAAGTTGTAAAACTATTCAAAGTGAGACATATAAGTTGGAACTGTGTAAGTTTTGGCTTTTTTGTGACTTCTTTAAGATCACAGATCCTCTGGAGGTCCCTGAATATGACAATTTGATAAAACTCATTCATTTTTCTTAGAAATATTTGGAAATGTAAATTAACTAAAAATAAATAAAAAGGATGAGAGCTGTTTTTTGTTACTACTCTTCTTACAAATTCTGATCTGCATGAGAAAAGGTTAGAAATCCCTACTAATCACTTTTCTAACAAAGGTGCAAGTATTTTCCCCCATTGCGCACAGAACTCAGTGAAATGCAAATCTGCAGTAAATTTAAAACATGCAATTCATCTTCAGTGAGGGGAGGTGTGCTGTGACGCGTTACCAACCCAAGATAGAGCTCTCTTCATGCCAGAGTTTTTTTTTCTTTTTTCTTTTTTCTAAAGTGGACCTGCTCTCCAGACGAGTGTGGGTTTTTGCCGCCTCCTGCTGCAGCCCACCCGGCCCCCTGCCCTCCCTGCCCGCCTCCCCGGCTCTTTTTCCCACTGCTGAGAGGAGCAGGACGCGGCCACGGCGGCGGGAAGCAAATTATCTACAAGCACTTCCCTAAAAAAAAGTTCACACTCACACACACAGATGCCACCACAAGTAGCGACTCACAACGTCTTAGACCAGAACGAGGGAGTAACTGGGAATAACCTGGCTGGAGGAGGTGGAGCAGGATGGATATTTAATGATCATTCTTCCTTTTTTTAATGTGTTTGTTTCTTCTGTTGCTGTTATTGTGATTAGTCTGGATCAGGTACTTTAAAAAATACTTTACCTTTTCTCAGAACTAAACATCCTCAACAGGATTGAGGCCTGAACTGAGGCATTTTGCGTTTTTATTAAAATATGCACAGGGCGCACCGGTGTGCCAAAGGAGCAACAAGCGCACAGACAGTCAGGGAACTTATACACATCGTTTCATCTGCTTAATAATCAGCCAATAAGAAGACCAAGGTGTCCTGACGGAGTATGGCCTAACGTTTAATGCAGGAAACGCGCGTTTGGCTGCTGATGGATGTGCGTGAAGGACCGCACCAAGAGCGCGTAAAGTTCCCAGAAACCGAGAGAAAATAAAACCCTGCACCTCGCAGCTTCAGCTCTTGTGCTGTTGGAAGTGTGGATGTCGTCGGAGCCGCTGACAGTCGCTGCATTAACAACAGCTGTCAAACTCATGGGACCCTCCTGCCCCCCGGGCCACTTGGAGCTCCGCTGAGGTCGCCACTGCGCATGTCAGAGCGCTGGACAGCTCCAGAGAGGGAAATTTAAAAACGGTTTTTGGAGAATCAAGTGCAGCACAGAGAAATACAGTACAGGGGCTCACGACCGGCTCTCACCTTCTTCAATATCAACCAAAACAGGTGACTTTTTAAAATAATTTCTCTCCTTCAGCATCAGACTGTCTCATCGGATTGTTAGTTCTGTTGTGTCATTTAAACGATTTTTAACGACAATTTCTCTGCAGGCAGGCTAAATGAGAAGACATTTAAAGCTAGGCTGGCTGACAAAATGTGACCAAACTATGATGTAAACATTTGTACTTCGTGCTTAATTAATACAAGTGTTTTTTTTTTTATTTCTATAGGCTGTTCTCTGTATTTTAATTAGTAAGAGGGGATCAAAAAGCAGTCAAACAACAAATGAGCTACAACAAAGGCACACTGAGCTTTGTATATTCTTGTGTTAAATTTTGGTTTGATCTCAAATTTAAATTTGAAATGCTTTTGCTTTTTGTGGAGCAATTTAATATTTTTTGAAATAGCACATGCCGTTCCACTATGTTTATTTACTCACAGAGGACATTATTTGAAGTAATATTGCAATAACTATTATCTGCATAGCTTGTTTACTTCAGTTTGAAAATTCAGTGAAGGCATAAGCTTTAACTGTGTGGTTGTTTTTTTATTTTATTTATTATTTTACTGCAACAGTACTACACATCCCAGGAAATGATAGAAGGTGGAATAACTTCCAGGATGTCAGGAATCATTGAGAATGCAGGGCATCATCCGTCTCCACAGGACTACAGGTAAGACTTCTGATTTAAACCACGTTCAGCTACATTAACACAAACTCTTACAGAATATTCTAGCAGTAAACAATGTGCTATTTTCTTGTTACATGTTGTCAAAAACACTCAACTCTGAGACGCCTCGACACATAAAAGGCATATTTTTATGGATAAACCCTTTCAGATGTTTCACTAAATGGTTGTGGAACAAACTGTCTAACCCACTATGTTTAATCTTAATGGTAGATGGACAGCTCTTTTTGTGCCTGGGGGGTTGCATGAAAAAGGAGAGAGGAAAAAAAAATCCTGAAGAATAAATGATTTTCAGTCTGAATGGATCTGTCAGAAACCATCAGCTCTGTTTACACTCCCGCTGTCGGCGCACGGAGAGCCTGAGCCTCTTGGCTTGCCAGCTCAGGGGGAGATGGGGCGCTCTGGGTCACCAGCATGCACAAGTGGCTCCCAATTAGAAAAGGAGGGAGAAAGGGAGGGAGGGGAGGAGGCACAATATTTAGTGTTGTTGAACTTCTGGAAAAACTTGGATGATACATGGAGACACCAGCTCAACATGTTTTGCATCAGTGAGCAATTTCTATGCTCTGCTAGGGACAGAGGAGGGGAGGTGGGAATGCCCCCTTGTGTGTCGTCTATTCAGTGGTTTCTATCAGTAGGTTCTACGCATTTATAATGGGTGATTGCAATCTTGAATAGATTTGTCAAACAAAAGTGCTAAAGAGGAGCTACAGATGAGAGTTTTGATGCATTTTGAGTACAAATTTGCTTTTGTGTGCAAAACAAAAAAAGAAAAGGTTGCTGCAATTATACTTTTGTAGTACCTCAACATTCATGTCTCAGTCTGTTAAACATACGAGTCATAAATCTTGAGATTGTTATACTTGAACATACTTTTTTTTTGTCAGAAATCACAGGAGAGAATGGAATTAGACCAAGAGTCTCTCTCTAGAAGTTTGGTAAACTACCTTCAAAGCACAGATAATGTGATGCACATGCATGTTGGAGGACGTGTGCTGCTGATTCCTGGCTGCAATGATGTCACTTATTGAGACGACACAGAGCCCTGACCTCAAACTACATTTGCACCCCCTCTGGCCCGAGGCTCCGTTGATTTTCCCCGTTAAAGGGAGGGGAGGCAGGGGGGTGATGGAGGAG